>JALKBU010000020.1:0-132704 GCA_023091735.1 Trichomonas tenax
GTAAAACTCTTACTCTTCTTCTTAATGGAGTTTTCGACTGAGTAATAATTTTTTCTTTTTCTACTTGTTCAGAAATGTTAGAAACAAATTTCTTATTCTCTTCCGTTTCCTTTTGACGTTCAACCGGGTTTTTATTTAAATCATTTGATTTAGTACTGCGTTCAAGAACTTCAAGCATTTTTTCAAGGAGTTTTTTATTCGTTACTGATTCATAAATGGTTACATTTTCTTTTTCTACTGGTTCAGTAACTTGCTCTTCATTAACTCCGGCACTTCGTGCCTCAGGGCTGAAAGCCCGTTCTACAGGTTTTGATTCAGTTGACGTATTAGTTAATGGAACCTTTCTCTCACGAACTTGAATTTTACCGTTTTTATCAGTCATTACATTATATAACGGATGTTGTATTCCTTTTGCATCATTAATGATTATTGAATTTCTCTCAGATCTGCTTAAGCTCATGATTTAATTAGTATTAAAAAATAATATTTTAAATTTTTATCCAATATAAAACTATGACAGACTTCGAAACTTTGAAAGCGACATTAAAAGAAGAAATATTAAAGGAGCTTAGCTCCAAGACCGAAGGTCACGAACTCAAAGCAACAACGAAAACAAGAAAGACTAAAAAGAATGAAAAAGATGATGAAGGAGCAACAGAGGAAAAACCAGTTAAGCCTAAACGTAAGTGTACAGAAAAACAATTAGCAGCACTTGCTGCAGGAAGACAGAAAAATCCGAGATGGATCGCAAAAAGAATGAAGGAAGAAGAAGCAGGAAGAAGAAAAGAAATCAGAATAACCACTAAAATTATTTTTCAAAATTTCCTTACCCTCATTTCTTTGCCCTTTAGGGCGTGGGCGAAGCCCTTCGCTTTCTTTTTTTAGTTAGTTAGTTTGTCATAAATTATTTTCAAAACTGAATACATTTTATAAAGTCAGAAATTCCAAAATAAAATTAAAGTTAGTTTTGTAAGTAATTCAAAAATTTATTTTCTATATGGGGGGACCTAACTTGTAAAACTAACTCTGTCGTAAATATATTTAAATAGATGTTCGTGGAAGCCACGGCGCAGTCGTGGATTACGCGAACATCATATTACTAACTTGGATGAATTTTGTGCTATACTTATTAACCTATATCGTTAATTTTGAAATCAACTTTTTTGGAAACTTAGTAAAAATGACTAATTCTTCGATAAATATATTAGAAATTTGTATTAGCACATGCACATGTGATAATAAAGCTATTATTATTTTTTGACATTTTGACAAAATTGCTTTACATTACATAAGAAATTGTGTTATTTAGACTGTTGCTGATCGATTGCTCTGCATAGGATGGATATATAAGTGCAAAATCATATGCACGTAGCAGGATCAAATTTTTTTGAGATATGTTTGCATCAAGCTCTATATATCGCTGCAAACGTATATAATTCTATTATCTATTATCTGCATGCACAGAAAAAGCAGTGCTTAGCATTAAATCCACAAAATATTGATGCTTCGGTATCAAGAGAATTGTCGATGTCGGAGGAGTTTTATATTGTACACATTTTCACATAAGCGATTTAATGACTCACAGATATATATGATAGATTATATACATATAATACTATATATCATACTTTGCTAAATGCCTATAAATCATATATATAGAGCTATATGATGGCATTTTGACATTGGCGAAGCGTCACTTTTATTTAAAATGATTGACATTTTCTTGCTATCTAATTACTATTTGAATAAAACATTATAACTAAACATGCTTACACAACTACCTAATATTTAATCACGCCATTAAATGTTATATACAACTTTTCCCATCCCAAATCACATTTCAATTCATCAATTCATTCATAATTTTATAAGATACAAATCTATTGCAATTATATGCATATTGTAGACCAAAACTACACTATCCTCAAATCAAATTACTAATTCTATTTACATGTATTTCGCGATTTCTCGAAAAAATTCAAATATAATTGAAATATTTGTACATATACTATTAGAAAACTTAGGAGTATATGCGCATATGATTGCAACAACAAATATCACGATATAATTAATTTGGAAAATTAATAATGCATAATAACCAAAATCAATGAATTAAACTTAAGTCATGAACATTATCGTCATGAATCAATAATTATTTCTTTAAAAGCATTATTTTTCACAAATGTAAAATATCCTTAGTTATGATAGGATATAATCCATAAATAATATGTGTATATGAATAAACATATAATACTACATCATTACCAGATGAGTAACAGTCTTCAACATATAACTATATCGAAATATAAAAACTCAAAAAATAGTAAATATGTGATATAGATGTAATTCGAATATGTTTATATCGGCTGTACATAGTATAATGATATATTACAAACCTACATCAAAATATCAAAATTTTCTCGCTAATTAGTCCAAATTACGACCAAAAGTATGCAATCAGATGTGAACACTATTATAGCCTTTTGCGCATTTGGCCACATATGTCTATCAAGGAAGTTGCATTTCAATATATAAAACATATACAGAGATATTTCGAATTCTTGTTTTTGGAATAATCGTCAAAATTTTCGAACCTTATTTCCCAAAAAAGTCCCAAATTCTGGAAAAATAATCTTTTTTTTGTGACTTTTTTGGGAACTTAGAATAATCCATTTTTTGATTCTAATTTGAGTATAGTTTATATGTTTAAACGATAGGCCTTTTTGAGGAGATTATCGTCCCCGATTCTCAATTTTTAGATCGCTCGGCATCTCTCGCTCCCCGTTTATTTAGGTAACACGCCCTGTTTTGTTTAATAAAAATTTTGATTTTTTCCTATTCTTTTTACAAATTTCTTATCAAAAATTTGAAATATTAAACAAAAGTGACATCCCGAAGGGTGTTACTTTTGTCGAATATTTCCATTCTTGATACAAAAATGAACTGTTTTAGAAAAGTTACTTTTTGTAAACTTTTCAAAATATATTACTTTTGTCAAGAATTATGATTTTTACAGAAGTTATATTATAAAACATGAAACATTTTATGTCTACTTATTAGTTTTATGAAAATTATTATTAGATTTGGTCAAAAACGGAATTTTCCCAACAATGTTCTTCACACAATCGCGCACTATCATACATGATATCATGAATGCATGTTTAATGCTGCAATCAGCAGTTTTTATCATTGACAATTATCAAAGCGCTTTAGATATTGAAAATCACACTTTACCTTTAGATCAAGTAGTTAGATAGTTTTATCATGCTTCAAAGGATCTACAATCACACTTTGATGTTTTATATTTTTTATCTCAGCGATTATTAAAGCTTTTTCCAATCTTTTTTATCAACATATTCTATATGGCATGTTTGAGCTAGATGTTCAACCGATTTGATTTCCAATATTCAGAACGATAGCGATGACGATAGACACCTATATATAGTTTTTATAATTTTTCCCTTATAATAAAAAGTTTAAATCACATTTATATGCGTAAGAGAATTTCATCATTTTCCATCATCAATATTGCAGCACATTAGCTTTTATTACAGTCTGAATTTTAATAGTAATTTCATTGGAAGGATGCTTAGCAATTCAATTAATCCAAAATAGTCAAAACAAAGATATGAAAGAAAACTCCATCAAATTCATCCGATGGAATCACTGTTTGAGAAACAGGACATGGGTATTCTCCATTAGATATGATCCACTTTACGGATATAAAATTAATTAGATTGAGTTTCCCACAATAGTATACAGTAACAACATGATTATTATTTTGATCAAAGCAGTTCGGATTTGCAATTTCTACAGAACTGGGGATTATCACAGATTTCAGCGAAAAAGATGAATGAAATACTTCCGTTTGAATTTCCCTCAATCGACTGTTTTCTTCAAAAATCAGACTCGATAAGGATAGCATTGCTCCAAAACAACTCCATTCTAAAATTTCTACAGTGTTTGGAACAAAAACTTTTGGAATTTTGTCACAATAATAAAATGCATGAGCTCCTACAACTTTTACTACATACTTAGAGTTGTTATATTCGACAAATGGTGGAATATTAATTTCAGTGCTATAATTTCTTGATACAGCAGATGTGTATGGATAAGTATGGAGTCCTTTCCCAACCAAAGCATATTTCTCTTCAACAATTGTATATACAATATTATTGTAAGTTGTTGTTACATTCATTCATTTTATTCTAACATTGTCAGTTTTTCTAATCTTATCATCCTACCCGACTATGAAATTGTATCCTTTACAAGTTGTCCCACTCTGACAAATGCCTCTTATTTTTTCTAGATGTGATTAATATAGAATCTTCATATAGTCATAAATCTATATAAACTAAAAATCAAAATACGTGATTAAGAAAGGACCTTATTTAACCAAATTCCCACATCTAGCCGAATGGCATAAACAACGCCAGATATGAGTTTTCTAGGGCTTCTACAAGGATTTAAACATAATAACTAGTAACTAGAGTTCACTTAACTGCTGCTCATCGATTATGTTATATTTTGTTCCATTAACGAACTCTTGATCGGCCAAAATCTTGTAATTTGAACAACAACAATTAATATAGCATTACATTAAATTCGACACTCATTACAGACAAATCAATGTTTTTCGACATATATGATGGCGGTGACGAAAGCAGGGCAAAGACATTAATCAATAACATCGACACTGTCTCCGAGATCTCACATGGTGTCAACACTGGTATGACCATGGCTTGGAATCATGAAGTCACAAAGGAAATTACTCATTTCATCCTCGAGAATGTTTTCTTTCAATATTCAGTTTAATCCGGATAATTATTGACAAAAATTCAAATCATTCACCAATAATAGTGAAGCTTTGTCAATTGTTCATATAATTCTTTCCAGAAACCATCAAATTCATAGTAATATTTAAAGAAATATAAAAACAAATGTATAAAGTCCATTCATTCTGAATATATTTTATATTTATTTAATTCCCTTCATATTTATTCAGTAAGAATGAGAACAAAATAAATAATTTTTGATGCCCTATTGGTACAATTATTAATGAACATTCATTTTGACACCTATTTACATTGAATAATCTAAATAATACAACATTATTAAGGTGACTAAGATCTGCTTTTCCACAATAATCAACATTTACTGTATGATCAATTGATGCAAGTGTATTTGAATCTATGGATTCTAAAGTTGATGAGAAAATTATTGAATACAATAATAGACAGCCATGAAGACAATCTGTCCCAATAGATTTCAATTTTATTCCATGTTCGAATATAACATTTTCAAGTCCATGCATTTGTCCAAAACAACTCCATTCTAAAATTTGAATAGTATATGGAAGTGATATTGTTGATATACTATTGCAAGCATAAAACGCATGCCTTCCAACAATTTTTACAACATATTTTATCCCGTAATATTCAATTTGGCTCGGAATATAAACATCTTTATTAAATTCTTTTTAAACGGCTGAATTATACGGATATGCTGAGAAGCCTTTCCCCACAAAAGCATATTTTCGATTGAAAATTGTATATACAATATCTTTATATGTAACTGTCTCATCCATTTTATACAATGTCAGTTTTTGCATTTAAGGTTATTTAAAGTTATGCAATGGAATGATTTTAAAATTGTTATATGCTATATCACAATATTTTCTTCTCGTTCTTCTTCAGCATTTTCTTTGATACCTGATTTTTCTTTTTTTTTTTTTTCAATAATTGATTCTTCAGTTTCTTCTTCAGTATGTTAATGTTATATTTTGGATCTTTCATTTTTTAACCCTCTTCTTCAGTATGAGTTATAATATTATTATTCATTATCAATAAATAATAATACAGCAATATTAAGTCGTTTTTCTAGACTATGTGAATGCTTTAGACATTGTTTGCATGGCATGGGACAATTATATTCACCAAATGCCTTAATCCAATTTACATTAACAAGTTCAGTTAAATCTGCCCTCCCACAATAATAAACATCGATTATACGTTCTGTAAGATTAAATGTATCATCCTTAACATAATTTACCGATCGTGGGAAAATAATTGAAAGTAATTTACTTCTGCCATGAAAGGTTCACGCTCCAATATATTTTAATCGACTATCAAGTTCAAATATTACCTTTTCCAAAGAATACATTTCTGCAAAGTAGCCCCATTGCAATTCTTCAACAGTGTATTGGACGACAACCTGAACAACAAAGTAACAGTTATTGAATGCATGATATCCAACAATTTCAACAGGATATTTTGCATCATTATAAATTACATGGCTGGGAATTATTATTGAATAATTATCGAAATTCATGATGTATATGGCTCATCTACAAGACCAACTCCAACATATGCATATTTTTGGTTGACAATTGTGTATACAATTCCTTTATATGAAATTGTTTCATTCATCCATTTTTTATCTTTGTCAATTTTCACCTTTATCGTCATTTTATTTGTTGTCATAATCGATTGTAAAATAATCTGTTAAACAATAGCCATGCTAGCTACAGTAAATTCAAAATGTTGCATGTTCGACAGCATGATTGCAGATGTTATATCAACATGTAGTTTACAAAAATGCTCGGGCCCGATACTACTGAATGATATGAAATATGATACATTCCGAGGATGTTTAATTGCTTCACTAAGTAATACAAATCTAGATATTTCTATATTTATCAATGATAAATTTATTGTTTAAATATGAAACTAAACCAAATCATATTATACTCAAATTATATATTCAATATAAAATATGATATTCAATAAGCGAATAACGATTGTTCTGAAATCTATTTTTAGAGGGAGTTTATTTGTTTCTCTAATTAAATAAACAATTCTGAATATAATGATGTGATAAAAAATTTATATATAAATTTGCGTTGAAAGATAAGCAGTTTGAAATTATTAACTTTGTCAACAATTGATATTAATAACCAATAGGAATACGGATGTATTATATATTTTTGTTAATGCATAAGAATGTCTGAGACATTGTGTACACATAACTGGACAAACGTCTAATTCTGTTATCAAATTTGGATGAATAAGTTCTATTAAATTTGCTGATCCGCAATAATAAACATTGATATTATATTTAGTAAGATCAAACACAAGTCGATGCGCCTCCTTTAATGATTTCGGGAACACAATAGAATATAGCATATTTCCATGGAAAACTCCTGCTTCAATAGTAGTTAATCTACTTCCATATTCAAATGTTATTCTTTCCAACGAATACATTTCACCAAAACTTCCCCATTCCAATTTTTCAACTATGTTTGGTATAAAAACCCGCGAAATATTTTTGCAACTATAGAATGCATGCCTCCCAACAATTTTAATTGTAAATTTCGTATTATTATATAACTTGGTATAATTAAAGAAAAAACAGTGAAATTTCTTGGGACTGCAGATGTGTAGGGATCAACTGCAAGTCCTTTCCCTACATATGCATATTTTTTGTCAATAATAGAATATACAATTTCATTCTATGAAACTATTTCACTCAAAGCATATTTTATATTGCCACTTTTCACTTTTTAACCTTACTATAAGTCTTATTTAAGGTTAAAAGAAATTCTTATAAATTCATTATAAATCTTTATATAGAATAGTAAATCTTAATTTAATATTAGATAAAATCCAAATATTATTATAACAAATATAATCTATTTCTTTGCCTTCATAAGCTTCTGGAGCCTAGATGCAAGATCGGAATTTCCTACAGAAAATGCACTCTTTCCAATTATCGGATACAAATCTTTCAAGTTGTTGCTGATGGCAATGTCAGCAGCAGAGTTGATCTCGTTGAACTGAAGATAGAGAAGAGATCTAAATTCCAGATCTTTCTGGTTTTTGATAACATTCAAAACTATATCATCAAGATAAAATGTATACCACATCCTAATCAAAACAGTAGAAAGGAGTTGATGATATATTGCAAATTCTTCAATCTTCGAGAAAACACTGATGATTGTATCTTTTGTTTCATTGACTAAAGCATCTGTGAGTTTGGAACCTATAATGCGTATATCCAAATTATAAAACGTGACAAATGAATTTCCTAAGTCAGCACTACCGGACTTGAGAAGTAATACAGCAATTGATTCTTGTGATGGAACACCATCAAAAACATTAAGTCCACTGAAACCATAAAGTTTTCTTTCAGTGCAAAAGACGCAGAAAAGTCGTTGATATGTAATAGATTGAATTAAATGATCGATCTCTTTCTTTTTCTCAGGATCAGTGGTAATCTGCATCTCTTTGAATAGCATTGCTTGAGCTAAATCTAAATATGCAAAGTTCTGAACTCCAAAACCACGCATTGAGAATAAATTGATTGCTGTTAAAGCTGCTTCCATGTTCATGTCAAGATTCTGTTCAACATATAACCTCAAATGCAGCAATTCCTTTTCTTTTGAGAATTCGTAAACTTTGGATGATTGTTCTTTTGATAAATAATCAAGCATTTGCATTACTCTGTTAAACTCAATGCATGGAATAACAATTTCATTGATTAAATCAGCATGATAAACTCTATGGAGGCAATTCTCTATTTCGCCATGAGCAATTAAATATCTCGATGTTAGGCAGCTGTCGCACTTCCTATTCATGATTGTATCTACGATCAAATCTCTTTCAGTATCGCTTTCATTGTATTTATTCATGCAGACAGATTTAAGGTATTCAATTGGATTATTAAAAAAGTTCTTGTTGAATAACGGCTTTCTCATAATGTATTCAAGGAAGTCAATATCGCCAATTGACTTAGGAATGAAGCGATAGCTTTCTCTGAAGAGCGATAAATCTTTGAGTTGCTTAAATGTGTTCTTCTGATATTCTTCGACATCGAGATTCCATACTTGTCTGGTATCATTCATAAATGTGAATAAATCACATTCATAGCAGATCTTGAACAATTCAGATCCAAATTCTGTTGTGTCAAACTTTGCAATAGAATAAACATTCCTTCCAAATCTGATCTGAGTTGATTCTTTCATGAATAATAACAATAAATATATCTTTTTCGCAACTACATTACTTTGATCCTTCTTTTCTTCAAGAAGCTTATCCCAGGCAATATCAAATTCAGTGTTGACTCCTGATGAATTCGTATTTTGTGGATAATCATGCAATTTCGATTTGTAAACATCAACTTTGATTTCTGAAATTTCGGCTAGAATATATTCGATTTTCATTAATCCAGTTATAGCGTCTTTATAGGAATCAAGTTCATGCAATCTTCTTTGAAGCTGATTAGAAATGAATGTGCAGAGTGTTTGCTTGTCTTCACTGGATCTCCAATCATTTTTAACCTCCTTGCAGAAATCAACAAATGAATTGATCTTACTGTATTTTACGAAAATATTATTTTGTTCATTCTCGTCTTCTTTGACTTCTTCTTTTTCAACTGGCGCTTTAGGCTCGAGAAGTTTTTGAAGATTCTCTGTGAGCATCCAACTAAGGTGCTTTACCTCATCGAATAAATCCAAAACCTTTTTGGCTTTGTCATTTTCATCGTATTTGATAAATCTCTTGTAAAGTGCTTCAATTGGGAGAGGATCTTCAATCTCTCTTAGTAATTCAAATTTATCAATCAAATCTTGTTTCATAGCACATCTATTTGTTGCTGCAATGAGTTGTGAAATATTAGAATTCTTGCAATTCTTCCATATAATATCAGAGAAGTCATAAAGCTTGAAAGAAATTTCCTCGTAAACATCAGGATCATAGAAATGGTTTTTGATCAATTCAAAAAGGAATTCTTCCAACTCGTTTTGATTGTAGTTTTCGATTTCAACGATTAATTCTTCCTTTGTGAGTTCGATTAATTTCTTTTTCTCCGATTTAACTTTTGCCTTGAAATCAATATAATTCTTAACAACTTTCGTGTTTTCTGGTAATAAATCATTATTCCTTCTGCGATAGGCACAAGCAGTCATAATAACTCTATCATTGTTGACAAATTTTCTAATTATTTCAATTGGAATTTGATTGTTATCAAATATAACTGATTCGATATTGAAATGCATCATTTTTGCGACTTTTTGTGCTTCTTCAAGTTTACCTTCAAGTAGGATTTTCTCGATCATCTTCAACCTGTTCACCTTCAAAGCATCATATACAGTTCCACCGCTTTCAAGCAGAGGTGGGAGAAATGCATCGAGATATTCAAAGAAGCTGTTGAGAAGATTTTTGTGGCCAAAATTAACACTTGGAACTTCCCATGAAACAGAAGTGAGTCTGGAGATTTTCTGTTCAAGTTTGGATATCATTTGAGTGTTGAGTGGAGAATATATTGTAATAACATTAATTCCACTCTTTTCGATTCTAATTTCTTTCAGTTTTTTAGCTTCATCTGATATCGAATCGAGTTGGCAATTTTGTAAACTTACAATTTCATCTGCAAAACTTAATCCAACTTCTAAAGAAGCAAATGGAGAACCTTGGAAGCCAGCAATACCTTTCTTCTTGAAGTCTGATATTTCTTTTGCGGTATCAATGATTTCACGAAGTTTTGTATCCATTTGAGCAATGTTATAAGCGATTTGGAAATCACCGTGAAGCAGAGCCGCTCCAACACGAGAAATAGTTGATGTGAAGCAGTTCTTGATATCACCACCACTTGAAACGAATAATTCAGTTTGAAGTTTTCCATGTCCACGTTGAAGTTTGTCGATAAATTGAAAATCTTCAGAATAATTCAACAAAATTGTGCAAAAACATTCTGCAACGTCTAAATGACAAATGAACTCACCCTGGCGTGTGATAAATATCGTTGAGAATATATCTGTAAGAAGTTTTGTTCGAGTTTCCGGATTTTTAATGTTATCGATGAAAATTTCGATCAAATTGCTTTGATCAACGCCTTTTAAGCCTGCAATCATTTCGATGGCGAAGTACATTGCGAAAAATGCACAAACAAAATCATTATCGAGTAATCGATCGTTATCTGAAATCATATAAAGCTGAGATTCAAAAATTGAATCGAAATTTATTGTATTTGCGCTAGTTAATGAGTCTTTGAGTAACCAAGGAAGTGAATTTTCCAAGAAAAATCCTGGATTTATTGAAATTCCGCTGATTCTTTTTAGTTTGTCCAATAACACAACGTCGTTCTTAATTCTTTGTATAAATGAATCTGCTATCGTATTAGTTTGTGTTGTTATCGTTTTTAATAAAGTATAAAAATTATCTTGTGGAATGAAAGACAAAAATAACCACGTAGCGAGATCACCTGTCATCGAAGCAATTTCGAAGCACGATGCGTAATTCTTAGTTCTAAACTGTGATGAAGCCAAAGCGCGAATTACTTCAACAAAATGTTCTTTTGTTGTTGCAGCAGTATTAAGAGCACTCATTAACGGCGTAGAAAACAAAAACGATGTGAATGGGAAAGAATATTCACTGACGAAGAAGTTTTGAAAAAATGTGAGAATATCATTCGAAATTTGTGGATTTTGAAATAGCTCTTCAAAGTCTGCTTTCGTTTCAAGGGTTATTCCTACATCAGTAAATCCGTATTTTTTCAACAATATAAATGATGTCACTCCAAAAGCTTGAGCAATTTGCTCAAAAGGTATTATCATTGAATATTCTGAGATTTCATCGACAAAAACGTTTGCTATTGAAGGAAAATACTTTAAAAATTCGAAAAATGTTTGAATTAATTTGATTATTTTCGATTCATCGGATGAATTTGTAATCGTAGAGATTTGCTTGTAAAATTCTATTGCGGGTTTTGCTTTAATTAAGCTCAATTCTCGTAGAAAAAGTCGACGAATAAGATTTTGATCGAGATTTTCGGTGTTATTTGTCAAACAAGCGCAGCACCATTTGAATAAATTCTCGTCTGATAAATGTTCCGTAACAGAAAATCCTTTTGGTAAAGCACATTTAATTATTGTATTCGAAATTTCTTTCTGTCTTTCTTCCGAGAGCAGGTTTAAGAAAATATGAGAAAGCGGGACCATTCCGAGCAATATCTGACGCGTGGAATTGCAAACAATTGCGTTTTCAGTTAAATTCAAATTTCGATTCATAAAAAATTTAAAATACAAAACTGATGAAAACATATTTTATTTCTTCGTTTTGAAAATAAACCTTTTTCAACTTTTTCAACCTTTAAATTTGTTCCAGAATATGATGATAATAAATGGTTTATATCATGATGAAACACTCAATACCTAGAAGATTTCTGACGACCAATTGATAGAATATACAGTGTTCTTTATTGCTTTATTATGTTCTTCAATTTGGAAATTAGTAATGAAGAGTTAACAATGGATTTACATACACGAAAAAATTGACAAGAGAAAATAATCATACAATTATATAATTGAAGTTTTTACTCATTTTTCATGTGCTTTCGCGCCCAGAAAACGCGTGAAAACTGTAATTATAGAAACAAATGATTATTTTCTCTTCTGAAACGATAAGTTTTAAATTGAAAATAATCGTATGTTCGATAAATATTATATTACAAATATTGATGCATCAACAGAGGCAATATGTGGAGAAGTATTCTCATTAAAGGAACTTCTTTTAATATTGAAGAATAAAGGAATGAAAGATAATCTATAAGAATTGTATTTTGTTTTGAGAAGTGTTTAAAATTGAATTATGATTAAAATAATTTTTATAGTTATGAAAAGTCTTTCGTTTTCAAATTCAACAGTTTCAATCCATGTAACATTTCATGCATCATAATTCAACAGCTTCAATCCATGTAACATTTCATGCATCATAATTTGATCTGTTTTGTAGTGACTGAGCTTTTTTTCAGCTACTTTGTCGTGAAGTTGGATATAAATAATAATTATGTCACTTTTCTCCCGCCAAATAATGTTTTCGATAATTTTTCTTCTAATATATTATCATAATGATTTTTTACCCGAAAACATTTTGTTTAAAGATGTTTTTTTACAAAATTCATTTTGAAATTGTTGATTATATTCATAAAAGAAGCATAAGTATCGATAGCACATATGCGTCTATCTTTTGGAAGCTTTTGGTGCATCTTATTCAAGAATATTCTTCTTATGCCAAATATATACGGAATTATTAAGCATTCATGCGACAAAATTAATCAGTGTCATCCACAGAAAAAACATTTAAACAGTTTCCTCCAATAATCGTACTTTAAATTGAAAATTTTGAGAGGTGCTTTTTTCCAACCGGATAATTTAAAATTGCAGATTGCTTTAGCTGTCGAATGACATGACGAATTAGCGCGCTTATGCTGTCTGTTTGGCATGTTATTGAATAACTAAAGCAAGTAATGTAAATCGATAAATGGAACGTTTTGATTTCATCACATTTTCTACGACGCTCTGAAGTTGCTGCGGCATTGAATGTCCTAGAAATCTCAAAGAGTCGTAGAAAATGTAGATTGGTAAATGGAAGTCGAATGAATTAGCTCTGTGCAAGTGTCGAAGCCATCAACAGTCATAAAACCATTGAGCACGAAGAATAGCTTGGTATTTGTGGTTTGTTGACTTTTAATGGCTTGATTGTGATGAAATTTCAAGAATACTGAAGAATTCGTGAATTCTTGCAAGACAAACCACTCGCCTTTCACTGATATACTTCAAAATGTTATTTGCGTGTTTTCCATTTAATGGCAAAATTAAGTGGATTCCTTGAAATCTTTGAATAAAATTAGATGTCAATTCTGTAAGATTTAATGGTAATAAAAGTGTTTTGACTGGAGAAGCTTCAAAGCAATAATTTGGAATACTTGAGATTGATGTTAGTGTCAAATCAATGATTTTCAAATTATATGAAGCATGAAAAACATATCGTCCTAGTGTTCTGACATTTGATGGAAGATGAATCGTTTCAATTAATGAACTGGCAAAGCAAAATTCACCAATATTCTCTATCAAACTGATATTCGGAAAATCTCATTCAAGAACATTATTACATACTTTAACAAGTGGTTTGAAGTCTTTGGTAATCAAACAATTATTGAATGCAGTGAATTTTTGATTATTATCATCAACAGTTAGATGTATTTAATTCTTAACTTGATTAAATGCATATCCAGTCAAATCAATTAATGTTGCTGGGATGTATATGAAACTATAATTGCAACGGCAAAATCCATTCATTGAAATTCTTTCTATTATTGGTGGTAAAATAACTGAGCTTAAATTGTAATAATATATATAAATGCACCATTTTCATTTAATTATATTTGAGTTTTGGACAAATCTAGAGCTTTCAGTTTATCATTTTCACAGGCAGATACCCCAATGGAATCTATTGTAAAATCATTGTATGTTGCAGGTAAATCTATTGTTCCTTGAAAATTTATATCAAATTTTACAATTCTGCCAGAAGCAGTATCAAAGTTAGTTATATATTCTGTCAATTGTAGTTGTAAAGTTTTACATCAGAAATCTTAATATATTATCATTTATAAATTGATATATGAATCAAACATTAAAAAAAAATAAAAATAGTGGTTGTTGAGAGTGTTGCTAATTAAGGGCCTATCAAATTAAAACAGTGGTAAACAAATTATTCAGGGTCTGATAAGTTAAAGCAGTGGTAAGAAATTTATATTAGGGTTATAAAAAATAATAAAGGGGTTAAATTACAAGAATGATTCTTTTTATTCTTTTCGAAAGAAATATCTTTCGAGGAAACTGGACATACATAGATATAGGTTTAGAGAACCTAACAAAAGATCATAACAACAAAATAAAGATCACTGTTGAAAAACAGCAATCAATCGATGGCCTTTCTGTCTATGACGCAAAAATTGTCTTCTACAACGTCAGCAATTACGTGTTTCCTGTGCGTAACTTCCATTTATTTGGTATTTCAGCACTAAATCAGACCGATTTTTACTTATTTAGCTTCCCACGATCGATTCTGACTGTTGAAAAGGCGATTTACCTCATAGAAAGTGCTGCAGAGGATGCGAAACTGCAAAATCTTGAGAACCTTACGCTTGTTGATTTGGCGCTAAAAACACGATTTAACAAATCCCTCACATTAGTCAATCCAGCGATTCTCAGATTCACTACCAACGACAAAATATATACGGGAAAGGTATTTGACATGAATACTGGCGTAAATGGAACTTTTGAGTTCGATAAAACTTTAGTTTTCAGTGCTGCACTAATTAACTATCCTCTGTACATCATAGAAGGTAAGAAATTTGGAGTTTTGGTTGCGATTGTCATTGTTATCAATTTTATAGCTTGGAGATCTCTTTATAAACGATGTTCATCCACAACGTCATTGATACACTTATCCCTGAGTGGTTTCATTATGCACATCAGCTTTGACTTCTCATTCTCATTATTCTTCATTGACATTTCAATCGCTGCTTTTGAGTTTGTTGCGTTGTTTTCGTTCTTGTTTATGTGCACAACGGTGATCTTTACTGAGAATATGCAACTTATAGCATTGATATGGCGTGCACATCATCCAGATGCCGAAGAATTAACAAATGATGGACTAAGACTTCCATTTTTGCAGTTTTTTGTTCAAATATCTGTTCTAATGTTCCTTTATAGCTTCGCAACATCAATAGTTTTAGATGCTCCCGTTTTTTCTTTAGCTTTTTTATATTCATTTTTTATCCCTCAAATAATTCACTCAACAAAGACCTCAGGACGCAAGAAAGGCGACGAATTGTTCAATATTCTTGTGTCTTTCCACCGTTTAATTCCACTTTGGTATATGACTTTCTACAAATCAAACATTCACGAGTCCTACTCAGTCGAATTGGGTATAGGAATAACCCTTTATGTTCTCCTACAGCTTGGAATTGTATCATTACAGAATGCTTTTGGTGGATTTTTCTTTTTACCGGACAAATTCAAGCCAAAAGAGTTCGATTATTCGTCAATTTCTCCGCCACCTGGCAGCGAGTGTGCTATATGCATGACTCCAATAGAAGAAGGCGATGACTCAGTTATGACTCCATGTCAGCATCCTTTCCACAAAGAGTGCTTGACGAGATGGCTAGAAGAAGACATGATATGTCCCATCTGCCGTGCACATCTTCCTCCAGTTAATTCTTAATTTATTTTTTGTTTTTTATATTTTTTGTTTATAATATTAAATATTACAAGATCAGCTGGAACTCTGTCGTATACATTTTCTTTTTGGACAACATAAATATTGAACATAAGAAAAAAATATCGGAAAATAACTTTGAGAATTTGAAATCCATGCAAAATTTATTACATACAACAATATATAAAGCTCTAGAATGCCAATTCGAAAGTCTGGAAGAAGTCATCTGGCTGATTCCAGTCATAAGCATCATACATTGCAGTGCTCTGTACCTGATCTATCGTTTTTATTTTTTTATGGATGGGATTGAACATAGACTGCTCTGGAATCATTGGGACATCTTGGGGCATGAAATATGAGAACTGAGGAGGTGTCTGAATGTAAACTGGACTGCTTTGGATTGAAGGAGTCGATGGTGAGCTTCTCTTCTTGCCATTGTTCAAAGCCAAAAAATTAATATCATGAGTTTTCAAAAAATCAATGGTAACTCCTCTTCTTTTCAGCACCATGTATCTAGACTTGATGCTGATATCTGATCTGTTATTAAAGAACTTTGAAATAATGACCCATTTCGGTCCAAGTTCTTGGAATTTTTCAATCAAGAGCATATCCTCTTGTACTGTGAATGGGCTTCTGTTAACATTTGGATCCAAGTAGTTTTCCCATCTTTCTTTGCATTGTCTTGGATTCCTATCGCCCATTTTTTCGGAGACAATCTTCCAGTTAAGTTCTTTCATTGAGGAAACAATGGAAGCGAGCTTCGCATCCTCCTCCTTCGCGAACTTGCACTTGGGGTGTGCCTTGCCAATGTGTGAACACGAATCATTAGACATCCTTCTAAGATAAATGAAATTGATACCCTCTCAAAAATCTTCAAATAATGTTTCCGCTAATTGTGAGAAAAAGCACGGTTTAATTAAAGCTATGAACTCATATTGTTTTTATCTGTGTTTTAGCCATATATTTCAAGTTTTGAAATTTTTTATAAATATGAGATATATTCATATTTTCTGGCACTTCATGTAAAATTGAGAAGGAAGTAAATAATTTTTGAAATGAATACGTGTGGATATATTTGGACGTACTGGCTACGATTTCCAAATAAAATGGTAAAAATTTCTGAAATATTTTTTAGAAAAATTTGTTAAAGGTTCTTAAAACTCGTGCGTAAAATAGCATGGTTCGAAATTATACTTTCGCGTTGTCGTATTATCATATTAACATCGAAATGCACAATTATTTTGATTTTTCGTTACATATAAATTATCCATATGATGGTATAAATATTTATTGAAGTACTTTGCGAAAAAAATAACTTTTCAGTGTAAAAAAGCTAAATTTTAACGATGAGCTCGACACAGTCATTATAATATAATAAACTATTATTCAAATTGAAGTAATTTATCCAGGTCTCAAATAGCGGTATTAATTGAGTAGTTCATTTTCTCGAAAAAATTTTTAAATTATGATGGGTTGAACTTTTGCTGTTGTAGAAGGACTCATATAGACCCAATCACGAAGCTATTTGATCCGTTCCGCTATTTGTGATTGTTATTTTGCTAGTTATGAAAAAAAATTTCTTATCATTCTTGATAGATGAAATAATTTGATAAAAAGCTTCGACTGGGGAGTTGAGTATAATGTTCTTATATGGCCGCATGATCGCGAAATTTGTGAACATTCAATCTCATTTAGAAATTCTTGCAAACGCAGGAGTAAATCATGGAGAAGTTTTTAGGATATTTGTCTATAAAATATCCAATCTTTGTAGCAAAATGCGTTTATTAATTTGTTTGATTCTTTTCAATAGCCGATAATCGGTTCACCATCCAACAAAATTCTTCCATTTAAGAGCTTTTCTTATATTGCTGGCTGTGGTCGACCAAATTTATTTGCATATAATTTTGGAAATCAATTTTTATCATATATTTAGATTCTATATCCATTGTATAACTAATCCACCGAATTACATTTTTGAAATAATTGATATAAAACTATGAAAACAAAAAATTTACAAAATCAGAAATAGTTTTTGAATTTAATTACAGGTAAAAATAATTTTACTCGAAACATAGATAATACATGAGTAGTAGATCTTATTTTTCATGAAATTAATATTAATGATTGTTAATTTAGGTTAATTATGTGAGGTTTGGACCATGTTGTATTTGAAAGTCATATTAAAATTTAGTGCTGTAGATGATTATGAAGTTTGTCAATCTTGGAAAATTTCATTTTTTTTAATAAATGATTGAAGAAGATTTTGCTTCTTTGCAAGAGAAATTTAACAATGTCTGCCAAGAAGTGGAATCTTTAAGAGCAAAAGTTGAAAATTTGACGAATGAAAACAAACAGATTCCTTCATTTGAAGAAGAATATCAAAATCTTTTGAAACTCAATGAAGAAAAAACAAATAAATATAAAGAAACACTCAAAAGTCACAATGATGAATATAGTTCATTAGTAGAAGAGCTTGAAAACATAAAAAATAATAATTCAGAAAATAATGATAACGATATTGAAGAAAAAATAAAGCACCTTCAATCAGAAATTACAGAAAAAGAAACAAAATTAAACGATATTTTACAGAATATTAAAAATCCATCGAAATCTAATTTAAATCCACAAGAAAAAATGAATAATTTGCGACAAGAATTACAAAAAATATCTCAAATTGACGAATTATATACGAAAAATGGCAAATTAGATCGATATCTTCAAGATTTAAGAGTTCAAGTTGATAATTTCAACCAAGAAAAAACAGATTTAGAGAAATCTAAATCAGCCAAAGAAAAGAGAATCATGACCAATATAAAATTTGCTAATCACTTAAGTGAAAAAGCCAACAAACTGGAACAAGATTTTCAAGAATCAATTAACAAAATCGCAAACATCAAAAAAGAGATAGAGATGGTCGATACATACATAGAAAATGAGAATAAGAGAGTTTCAGATGCTCAATTCCAAGTTCTTGAATGTCAAAATAAAAATCGAGAGCTTTCCAAGCAATTGGAAGCGAAATACCAACAAATTGCGACAGTTTTAGAGTCAAACAAAGCACAATTACAGCAACTTACAGATAATTATAATCAAATGAAAAATGAAACACAGCAACAAGTTGATGAAATAAAGAAACAATTGAAAACTATTGAAACAGAAAACAAAAATCTCGGTGCAGAAGTCGAAGAAATGGAAAATTCAGGTGTTACAACAGGGAAAAGTGTTGATGAAGAGATGCAGGGCTCTATTGACAAGATAAGGCTCAGAATGGATGATATGAAGTTAAGCATAGAATCAACAACAAAAGATATAGAATCAATTAAATCTGACATTCAAGTTGTTCAACAGAGTTTGGATTTTCAGATGCTGAAGAAGAAGCCATCGAAGAAGATATTAAATAACCCTAAGTTCGGAGTTATAAAAGTTTTATTAGAGGAAACAATTATTCAAAACTTCAGATTGCGATGTGATATAGCAATTTACATGGATCGATTAGCACAAGCAGAAGGATTTAAGTTAGAGCATCCTGAGTTATTCCAAAAAACACAACAAAATCCCGAAGAAGCTAAAAATGAACAAAAAGTTGAAGAAAAGGAAGAACCAAATGAAGAGGAAGAGAGCAATGCGGATGAAAGCTATGCTAACACAAAAGAGTAATTTATTGTTATTTATTGTTTATTATTTAAAAAAATTTCTTTCATATTATTTGAAAAACAGACAAATCACAGTATCATTACTTTCAAAAAGTTCTATAAAATATGATAAATTATTCCAAATAGCCCCAAAAATCATTTTTAATTGGTATTTAATATCAAAATTCATAAAAATATGGTGAAAATCCAAAAATTACCAATTTTTATATATAAACTTCAAGAATTATACCGAATCATAATGGTGATAATTGAATATAGAGTTAATAGATTTTATGAAAAATTGAATTTGTTTTTAATTGAGGTACATGCTATAAAATAATCTATAATTAGTATATGCTATATAAATTCATATTTAAATTCGAACATGTATAAAATTAAATTTCAATATCATTTTCTTGCACAATTTCATTTGATTCTTGTTGATGCATCGAGTTCAGAGTCTCCTGTCCACGAATTTGCTTTATTCTTTCTGTCCAAAGGATCTTTGATAGCACAATATAAATCAAAAATGATACCCATGTTAATGGAGAGAATAACGCCGCATTAAAACCATCACCAATCACAGCCAGAAGCATAATTGTCACGATGAATATTATAGGAATGAAATTCAAGACGATTAACTCCGCGTTAATGATCCAATGCATTGGATGAACACTGTAAACAACAGCAGCCATGAAGATGAAAGGAACAATATACATTCCAATTCCCAGACACAACACTATGTAACAGAGAACGCAGCTTAACATTCTTGAGCTTGTTAAGATACCCCACATCATTGTTATAACATTAACATCATCGTAATACATGAAATACATTGGAACAACAAAGAAGAAAATCACTTCCAAGAAAGTCAATCCAATTAATCTCTTTGGAGCTCTCGTGAATGAAAATGAAATGAAGAATGGTCCATAAACAATAGATCTGATAATGTTATAGATGTTAAGTTTGTCATCTGTTGGTGCAATGATCCAATTAGAGAACACATGAATCTGTTGTTTCAAGTTGACGCAGCTAACAAAGTATGGAGCCAAAATATTAAAGATAAGGAACAAAATGATGATGATCAAGACAATCGAGAATGTATCAAATTTAATGAAGAATCTAACACCTTTTTCTTTCATTGGTGGACGAACTTTGCCAACAAAGAATGATTCTTTGTAACTTATATCACCATCAAGCCTGATCCTATGATTTCCTGGTAATTCTGTTTCAACATCAAGTCCATATACTTTATATTCACTTTCATCGAAGTCTACTTCCATTTTCCCAAAATCTTTATCATCTATAGAAACTAAGATGCTGAGATTTTCCTTTGAATAAACAATGACTCTCACTCTAAAATTATTTTCGAGATATCCACTTCCAGCAGTGAATTGTTTGCTTGGCGCAGGATTAGTAACAGCAAATGGATATCTGGCGCTATCATTTACATAGTTATAAGCAATTGCGCCATTATCTATTGATAATAAACCATATCCTTTCAAAAATGATGTTGTTGAGCCTAATATTTGGAGAGTTTGGCCAATATGGCTCATAAATGGAAGCGGCATGTGGAAGTGACCCGCTAAGTAACCAGACACAGGAATTTTCGATGTTCTAATAATATCATCAAATTTTTTGCCTGATGAGCTAACATCACTTAGCACACATTGAGAGGGGAAGTGGGATGTTATGAATGTATAGTCAGACTCGTTCGTATTCAATATTTCTTCGAGTTTATCAACAGTTTTCTTTGCTGGCCTCACAATCAATCCATATGGCATTGGCGGCGTTGGAAATTCGTATGGGTTAATGAGAATTATGCGTATTGTACCACTGTTTGTCTTGATAATTGATTTGTTCAGATAAAAATCAAGCGTTGGAACATTTTTGATGTATAAATGATCAACATCCTGAAGTTTGCCGAGCGCATGTTCGTCGTGATTTCCTGCAGCTGCGATAATTGGAATAGTTGTATTGTTGAATATTTCATTGTAGATTTCCCAGTTACTTGTAAACTGCCGGTGGCGAGAAATCGCACTTCCTCCTTCAGTGCCATCTACCAAATCACCAGAAATGATAATTGTTGATGGTTTGATCAAATTTTCAAGGTTATTTAGTTGTTTTTTCGCGAATTCTGTGCGCTGCGGGTGCTTAGGATTCAAGTGTAAATCTGTTAAATGAGCAATAATCGTTGGTCGTTGATCTTTTTCTATTAATATCGAAAAATTACTTTCATATTTCGGAATTCGTATTGTAATCGGAGTATAAACGATTCTGACACAAAGTGCCGTGATAACTAATGGCCAAAATAGATGAGAAAAAAGTATTTCAACATACTTTACACGACTTGCATTCATTGTCACGTTTTTGCTTCAATATTTTCTGACAACGAAATTTTTTTGCAAATTCTTAATACATACATTAAGTATATGTTATAATTTATCTAAAAGGTCTTAATTAATTATGTAAACATTTCAATTATAAAATTTTATCCCATTATCTATGTTATAGAAAATTCCATGAAAATAATTTCAAGATGTCACTTTTTGAGCGGATTTTTTTGCAAAGATTATTTTTCAATTTTGACTTCAAAATCAAATTCCAAATCACTGTTCTCTTGTTAATCCATCAAAATTTTAAGATTTCGTTTATCGCCACAGTTTTTATGAATTTTATTATTTTATCCGACAAAGCATCTGTTGGAGGCGATGAAATATTGACCAATTTTAATTTCTTTCTCTCTAACAACAGTCTTTGAAATACGAGTTTGCTTTGACATGTGATATCTATGCGTCCTGCAGTTCGTTGTGAACGAGTTATTATCCTTAAACAAATGAGACAAATTATTTGTGAAAATAATTGTGATATCTAACTATTTGGAACTCAGCACAGTCATTAAATATTCATGAGTATCATATACTTAAAAGATCTTAGCACATCTCCTTGATTTTATTTTTGGTCAAATATCTTTGCAGTTTTTGTTATCTTCTATGACAATATTTCAAATATGTGTTCTAATTTTGTATCAGATATTAAGAAGGTGAGTGTTGAAGTCTTATCATTCATAATGATGAAAGATTGATGCATGAACGTGAAAAGAATGAATAACTTTGCTATTTCCTAATAAATTCCACAGATCTGTTGAAATGATATAACATGCTTCATGCTAGAGATGGGAAAAAGATGCAAAATTGAAAGAAGATTAAATTTTATTGTGAAAGTGAAATTAGTGGAGATTTTATGATGTAAAATTAATGGCGTTGCAATTTTTTTCAGCATGGATGCATTCTTATACATCACAATACATCATTGATAATTTGGGTCTGTTTTAAGATGTGATAAATGATCTTCAGGAGGTGGCCAACATGAATCTAAATAATTTAAAATTGAGTTGAAAAATTGCATTATATTTTCAACTATGTTCATCATAATAAAGTTGTAATATGAATAATTAGTTATTACATCATTTTTACTAAATTATTACCGTTAAGGTTTTTAAAGTTCTATGCATTCATAGTGATTTTTAAAATCATTATCCTTTGCTTGTTACTTAAGGTTCTTTTTTCTGGTCATTATTTTTTTGTGCTCAATGAGCTATTGTAAGTAGCAAGATGTGATATTGTCAAGAATCAAGATATTCAGCATTGTATTTAAGGAGTCCATCATCAAAACATCATCAAAAGAAGATAATTGCCTTTAGTCGATTCCGAAAAAGAGATTTCTCGTGGGAATGAGTTATCAAAATCCTATCATCTTTTTCATCAGTTTATGAATATTTAGAATATAAAAGAAATAAAATCAGAACTCAATTATATCTTCGCAATGAAAAAATATGACCTTTGTCACTTTTCAAACTTCATATGACTCTATATCGTCCCAATTGCAAGGCTATGGCTTCGAGAATCGAAGTTTTCATCGATGATGATAATTTCTATCAAACCCGTAGTGCATAAGAATTATCAAAAATACTGGATTACGCTTCATTAAGTGTTGATAATTTTTATTCGTTTTTCATCAACTGCTCATATCATCACAATAATTCTACAATGTTTGAACTTCTAAAGCATGCCAATGTGAATCATTCGGGAAGTTCTGAAGATATCCAAGAAATTTTTAAGACACTCAAAGAGTTTTCAATATTCCATTGTTCCAGTCTTTATTTGTATCTCTTACACGAGCGATTCCATCTTCTGATCAATTGCTATCAATTTCCAATTTATCGTCAAAATTTTCAATGCTTGAAGCAGCATTAAAGGAAGAAACACAGAATAAATTAAATGAGATACAGTTCAACATTTTCAACGAGATTGAAAAGCGCTTCCAAAATCATGACCAAAACAGACAAAATCCCAATATCGAATCACTTAAAGCACTCACACAAACATCAGAAAATTTTGATGAAATTTATCAAATCTTTGAACGTATGACAGAGCAAAATGATTTTGAAGGATGTAAATTTAGAATCAAAGAAAAGTATCACGAGGTCATAAAAGATGGAGAAACGATTTTCACAAACTCGGCTCAGAAGGGTAATTTTGCGATGTGAAAAATTATGGTTGAGTGTGGCGCTGATCCATTTGCTAAAAATGGCTATAATAATCCAGCTCTCTCTATATATTGTGAGAAGAATCATTTAGAAGCGGTCTGGTACTTTTCTACCATTCCACATTCCGATATTAATGTAAAATGTAATAGTAATTGGACGCCTTTAATAGGAGCTTATGTTAACGGTTATTATAATATTTGTGAGTATCTTGTTTCATTACCAGGTATTGACGTAAATGCAAAGAGTGACTTTGGATACACAGCTTTATCTGTGTCAACAAATGGTCGAATCAAAGCTCTTCTAAAATCAAAAGGAGCTCAATGAAAACAAAATCATAAATCAATTGAAGAGAATTTTGATATATGGTGTTCTGAGATATTATAATTCTGAATTGAACATTATCGATCACCTATCATCGCTTTAGAGGCTTGATTATAAATAACTTCCATTTTTTTGTGAGAGATAAGAAAAAAAAAAAAGATTCATCATCAACAATTTTTTTAGATATACCTCGAGAGTTAAAAAAATATACATGCCTGGGACTTTTATATAGTTATGAATATGCGCAATGGGAAATTTATTTGATAATCTAAAAATCCCTGCATATTAATATATACCCCCTTTTTTATATCAATATCCCTCCTTTTTTTGTTCACACCCTAGGCACCTTATTTCAATGTCACTTTTAGACAAATCTAATTGTCTATGTCGCTGAAATAAACGACAAATATAGATATACCACAGTGTATAGACCCCAGAAAACATACTTCCAAAGAGATATCAAAATTTATAAATTTACGTAACAATAAATGACGCATAATATAACAACATTTCAGCAGAAACCGCCGCCAGAATTCGCAATTCACAAGGTTTACGATGGCAGTGCCGGAATGTCTTTGGACGATTTCATCAAAAAGCAGCAAGATTCGACTATAATCGATATAACACCCGGAACTTACACGATTTCGGCAAAAATAGTGAACAAAATGTACTTGAGAGGCACTGATGGCGTCATTTTCGTGGGGACTGGGAGAGATGACGTCATTGTTTCGATTTCTAAATATTTAATTCTCGAAAATATTCATTTTGACCAACGCGGTGTTAACAAAGGTTCTCCAATTCGCATAAATGGAGGATATACGCGTGTTATTAACTGTGTTCTCGAAGGAAATGCTTCGTTATTAAATCCAATCATTCATTGTAACGGAACTCTCGAATGTTATCGCAGTAAATTGGTCGGAGCGCATATAGAGACCCTTCTCCTCGATCCTAAGGCCGTCGCTTACTGCGAGAAATGTTTCATTGGCAACGCAGGAATGAATGGCATATCCTGCAAGACACAGTCCAATTTATTCATCAACCAAACGCGCGTTGCCAACAATGGAAGGTGCGGAATCATGATTACCGACTATTCCACAGCAGTAATTCTCAATTCGATTATTTCTCACAATAAATTCACAGCTATCGAGATTACTTTGACGGAACTCGTGATAGTGAAGAACTCTAAGCTATCAAATAACAATGCTTACGGTTTGGATGTAAAGCAAAGTAATGTTATCGCAATTCAAACTTCTTTCTGCGAAAACTCACGCGGAAATGTCATACTTGGAGCAAAATCTAACTACAAATCAATGCAATGCAAATACTATGACTCTCCTTCAGGAGGTCTCATGAATGTTATCGATTCATCGGCAGATTTAACACACGATGAGTTCACAGGCAAATGCCAGAGCTCAGCCATCGTATTGAACAATCCACTCGCTTTCTCAGCAAATAATCTTCACATACACGATGTAAATGCAAATGCAATCATCGCAAAGGGAAAATTCAGTCTAAAGATTACGCACGGTGAAATTGCGCGCACGAAATTCAACGGATTGGAAGTCGGCAATGATGCAGACATTCAGATAAAGAACTTGAAATTCTTCGAAGTCGGCAACATCGCGTTAAACATCAATGCCAATGTTACAGGAATTATAAGCAATTGCATGTTTTCAAACAACACAAACGACCTCCAGTTAATTTCCAGCTATTTGCAATTATCAAACACAACATTCGAATACGCCAAGAAAGTTCCAATTATCGTTCAGCGCGGATCAAAGCCAATTTTCGAGAACTGCATTTTCAACGCTTGCTGCGAAGGTCTTGTTTGCGTATACGATGACAAGACAGAAGCAATGTTCAGCAATTGCGAGTTCATTAGTGGCTGCGATGTCACTTGCCAAGTTGCTATTAAGGCACGCGCTAACTTCGACCACTGCAGAGCAACATTCAATCCACGTCCAGAAATGTCAATGACGAGAAAAGCACCTGAAGGAAAGGGTATTCTTGTTTCTCAATCAACAGTTACATTTAGTAATTGTGATCTCTCCAATTTCATGCCAGCAGTCGCGTTCACGGATAAGTCAACCGGAACTGTTGATTACTGCACTATTGCCAATAACCTTGATGATGGCATCAAAATCCAAGATGATGGCACTAACGTCGTGATTAATAATACAAGCTTCCTTTCCAATAAGAAGTATTCATTGATTGCTTCTAAGGGCTCACATGGAGAGTGCCATAAGTGCACATTCCATGGCGGAAATATTAATGTTGTTTCCCTTTCAGGCGCGTTAATGGAATGCGAGCAGTGCGAGATTACAAGCTCAACATCTGGCGAGTCAACTCTTGCCTATCAACGTGGTACACTCAAGTTTACTGATTGCGTTATAGCGGATGAATCAACGTTAGGTATCAAAGGTATGGAGAACGCAAATATCATTCTCAAATCAACAACAGTCTCAAGATGTTCAGTTGTTGGTGTATTTCTCAATGAAGGTGCCACACTCGAAGCTAATGGATCTGTTTTCGAGTCGAATGGAAACTACGGTATTGCGCTTCAGGATAAATGCAAAGCATCAATTGTTGGCTGTGTTTTCTCGAATCACAATAAAGCTGCTATTTCATCATCTAAGTCAGAGATTACAAATGAGAACAACCAATTCAGAGATAACCAAGCTATTATAGAGGAATTCTAAATAAACCTATTATTTGATCATAATATTAAATCCATCTTTTTTTTATTAAATATTTAAATTTAAGGTGTCAAGAAACCTTTTTAGTATCAAAAAATAGGAGATGGATAGAAATAGCCTACCACAGTGAGATTTTATTTTTTAATACCATTCCTATATACAATATAAATATATTCCACCTTTTTTAGCTTCATGACTTAAGTCATTTTAGAGGATTATAGAGAACAAATAACAAAAACAGTATCAGACATATGACGTATTAATAGGCAATAATTAATGAACAGTGTTTCACAATGAACTTTAATATTTACTGGTTGTGATGAATTAAATGGAATTAATGTCCAAAAAAATTCATATTGAACAATATCTTGGATTCCTTGACGACAAGTACTTCCTAATATAGTATGTTTATAACAATTAAACTGATTTGTTACATACCTGTGACATTTTGGGTGAAAATTCTTGATATCCTTCAAATAGTTTTCTTATTTGACTATAGCTTGCAGAAAAGTTGCCAGGTTGGCATGTTTGTGTTGAAGTAGTGATTTCAAATGATTCTAGTTGAACTGTATAATGTTTAAAACATATTTTAAGCCATTAAATATTTTATCATTTTCTTGTGCAGTCCAATATGTATTAGATTTGAAATCAATTGCATTTTCCTTTACATAGTTATAACTATGTGTTGTTTCTTCCAAAATGAATTCATCAAAATATCCCAAATTGTTTTTATTAAACAAATAATGCAATATTCTATCACTTTTGCTGTACGGGGGGTATAGACATTAATTATCATGAATATTATAAATCACCAGTTTTAGTTAATGCACTTTGTCAGGCAAAATTTGATATCATTAAAATGTTGCTTGAAAAAGGCTGAGATGTTACCATCTGTAAACCATTGATCAAATCTATTGAGTATTGCCCTCAACTTTTGAATGCTATTTTAGAAAGAGGAGGGAATATTAATGAAGAGGATCACAACAGAAATACTCAATTGTTAGAGGCAATTAGATCAATGAAGTGGCGTCGTTTGGAAAATATAATTCCACAACTGGTTGAAAAAGGCGCAGACATAAATCATACCAACAAATAAGGAATGACTCCACTAATGGATGCAGCCTATTATCTATCAGTTACAGCTTACTAAACCCTTATTAATTTGGGCGCTGATCCTAGAATCAAAAACAAGATTAATGGCTACACCGCAGAAGATTACAAAATTAACCATTTATATATAGACATGGAATATTGAAATGCTCAAATAGCTTACTAAATAATCTTCTTTGAAAATGTTTTTGATCTATATTTGATTTATACCAAAGATAACGGCTGATTAATGGTGCGCCGAAAACGATATGACCCTCTCAAAAATTAACCTTATTATTTTTAAATTTTTTCATGAAAAAAAACATCAAAATTTTGGACAAAATCAATCATGGTTCAAATCAACAGGCTTCATCAGCGCAATGAGATGTTGAACTTTTCATTGTCTGAAAGCAACTTCTCAAGAATATCGTTTTCGGCGCACCCTTAATATTTTATTATAATAATTATTTAAGGGAGTAACGCCTTTTTTACATGTCTTATTTTAGCATGGAGAGCTGTGATCAAAAAAATATTCGATAGACTTCATGCAGAGATTGGAGAGTGTGGGGAGGTTCTTGACACGTTGGCTAATATTCAAGCAAATGATACTAAACCATTATTCGAAAAACTTTGCACAATGATTGAGAAATACCATTTGAAGGTTGATTCTGTTTTTAATTGTATTGCAGCATGTTTGCGTGGTTCAAAATACATTTAGGGGGTATGAGAAACTTGTTAACAAACTAAACAAAAAATATTATATGAAATATTTAATCAATTTTTCGAGCTACAAGCATTCAAAGGAATCATTACTCTATATAATTCAATATGACCAACTAGAAAAGTTCAAAGAATTTTATGAACAAGGAAAATTCACGCCTGATTTTGAGATCATTTATTGGTCTTCATCTGATTATTATAATTCCGATTCAAACACCTATATTGATTATTGGGATGATTCTGATTCCGATTCAAATGATATGGAAGGTACTTTGATTGAATGGGCATGCTTGTGTGGATCAGTAAATATATTCAAGTTTTTAAGAAGCTTGGGCGCTAAATTAACAAAAACTGCATTCAAATGTAGCATCTATGGAAGAAATCAAGAAATAATTAATGAATGTTTGAGAACACTTGATGTTAATAATCCTGATGGTTTGATAACTGCAATTGAAGTTCATAATAATGATCTCGCAATGTTTTTTAGAAAATTATCCAAAAATACAGATTTATTCATTACTATATCAATCGAATATCCAATTCATTAAATTTCACATTATTTATCGAAATTGCAAGCATGATGCCAAATGAATGGCACATACTAAATCATGCCATCGAAATGGGAATACTTCAGCTGGTTTCCGGACTTTTAGAAACCAGCTTCGACCTTTATTGTCATTTCCATGATTCAACTCCATTAACATCTGCAATTCGTTCATCTCATCCTGATATAGCAATGATTTTATTGGAAAAAGGATGTGATGTTATAACAGGATATCCATTGTTGCTTGCAGTTAAATATCAAAGCAGCCTTGTAGAAGTTCTTCTAGAAAAGGGTGCCAATGTGAATGAAGAAGATGATAAAGGGAATACATCGTTATTCGCTGTTATTCCATGGAAAAATCATTTAATCAGTCTTCTTGTTAAAAAAAGGAGCTGAAATAAATCATTCGAACAAAGAAGGATTGGCTCCTCTAATGCATACAGCCTATCACAAATCAAAAGATGCATGTAAAACTCTTATTGAGCTTGGAGCTGATATATCCATTAAGAATCCAGTCAACGGTCAAACATATAATGATTATTTTCAGAAACCTGTTGCAAAATATTATCCAGTATTCGATTATTATTATGAGGACTAAGATAATTTTTATGCCTATGCAGCGTTTTTCCAACTTTCAAACATAAATATTTCGATTTTAATTTTTTATAGAAAAGAAATGTTATCAAATTATTTCAGATGTTTTAGGATTCAAATAAATCATTTAAAGAGAACAAATAACAAAAACAGTATCTGACATATGACGAATCAAAAGATAATAGTTGAATAACAATGTTTCACATTTACAATTTGGATGTGATATATTTTTCGGATCAACAGGTGTTATTGTTCCAAAGAATTCATATTGTACAATATCCTGCGTTCTTTGATTGCAAGTGATTCCTAATATAGTATGCCGAAAGCAATTAGATGGTTCTGTTTTTAGATCGAATTTTCTTATTTCGTTATCCGTCATTGTAGAAGAAAATTCAGTGTGACTTTTAAAAGGTTCTCCAAAATAGCTATAATCTATCGCAAATTTTCCTGGTTTACATTCCATTGATGATGTTGTAATCTCAAAAGATTCTAATTGAACGGAATAATAATTAAAACAAAAATAAATATATTGCGTTGATGAAAGATATTGTTGTGCAGTCCAAAATGTTAAACTATCAAAATCTATTGTATAAGACTTTATATAGTTTTTATCATGAGTTGATTCAAAAATAGATATTTGATCATCAAAAGTTGTTCTGTTTGCATGATAGATATGGCTAATTATTCCATTACCTTGACTGTACGGAAAGTATAGAGTCAACTAAAAGTGAGTGATAAATAATGAAGAATAAAAGCTGGAAAGCATTTAAAAAGGGCAATTGTCACTTTTATTTTGTCACATTTTATCCAAATGAAAAGAGTTGATTTGTTTTTTACACAAATGGTAGGAAATGCAATCTTTTTTATATAATATTCTATCAATTATGTAAATGATATTTTAGATGGAAAATAAGTCTAAAAGTGTTTAATTAATATTAAATCAGCAAAAATTTCAGTAATCAATGAATTTTTCCAAAACAATTGTTGAATTGAGATCACTTTGAGCTGCTGAATCAATGTAATAAATAAAGATAAAACATTTAGTAAAAGAACAAATTAAAATACAATTAAAACGTGATAAGTCTATTATGATTTGTTTTTAATCATAGTTCTTATCTTTTCGTTTGTTGCATAGTTTAGAGCAGTTAATCCAATCTTGTCACGCAATTGAATATTAATTCCAGGAACTGATAACAAATATTCAACAATCTCAGTGTGATTATCTCTGCAAGAGATCATTAATGTTGTTGATCCATCTTTTGTTGGTGCATTGATATCAATTTTTGGAATTGTTGACAAATATTTTACAGCTTCGATATTTCCTTTGTGACAAAAGTGATAAAGAAGAGTCAGTCCTGATGAATCACGAGCATTTGGATCTGCACCGAATTCGATGAGCTTTTTAGCTAATTTGAAATCAGTTTTAACTTCAGTTTGAATTAGAATGTTTCTGCTATGATAATCGTTCCTAACTTCATGATATTCGTTTTGGACTGCGTATTTTATTGTCTCATCATCATCTTCATTTGCGCAGTCATTTAATAAATTGTAAATGTGATAAAAATCACTCGAGCTCTTCGTTATGTGCTTGAGTTTATCCAAATTTTCATTCATTTTCGTTGTTGTCGCCGTTTGAGATATTGTTGGTAAATTTTCGTCAGATTTTTGTTCTTGATGAGCAGTTGCATGCAATATATCGGCAATTTCTTGATCCTTTTGAGCAATTGCTTGCTTTAACTTCTTAATTTCTTCATTTGCTGATTCATTGTCTAAATTCGTTGAATAAAACTGCAAAAAGGTCGACAAGCTACCAAAGAAGTCTGAACCGAGCTTTTTGCTGAACAAATTCAACAATCTTCTGATGGAATTCAAATCTTGACCAAAAAGAACAGAAGTATGCTGCAAAAGTTCGAAGAGTTGTATAGAATCGAATTTTCGTGCCAAATTCGTGAACAAAGTGATAGTTTGATGAATAGTAAGTTCGCATAATTCCAAAATCTTTATCAATTCTTCTTTTGAGTGCTGATCGACGAAGGGCTCACTATCAACATATGTTTCAATGCTATTTGCGAATGACGATGGATCGAATTTCACACTCATCGCGAAGAAATATACAATTTTGGCAAATTTTTATATTTCATTTCACATGGCATATTTATAGTTTTCTGGTGCTTTCTTAGGGTCCACTGTCGATATTGGGGTGTGCATGAGTAGTATACAGATTGTGATTTTTCGGGGTAATCCAAAATTTGGCTAACCCCTAAAAATCCCACTCTGAGAATATCCATAATCATAATTTCCCTAATATATATAAAATAAACAATTTCCCTATAATTTATATCGAAATCCTAACAAATTCTTATAATTTGTTATTATAATATATTGTTTAATTAATAATTAAAATTCTTATGGTAGGGATTTATTAATGGTTTAACTAAATTGTTAGAATAAAAAAATATTTTTTATATGTTATGAAAAAATTTATATATTTTTTTCTCTAATTAATAATTATGACAACAACTGTTGAAAATTATGGAGGTTATTCATAATAAAAATTGTGTACGTAATGTTTTATATGATGATTATCATAATACAAGAGAAATATTACTTTCTAAAATTAAAAAAAAACATCCTGAATTAATATTTGATAATATATCAGATGAAGATTATAAAGAAAATTCTATTGAATTTGTTCGTGAATTATTTTCAGATATAATTGAATAAATAAAACAATTATGAATATACATCAAAAGTTATTTTTGTAGTCACATCCTGAATATGTAAACTTTACATTATGACGATAACAAATAACCTTAAAGCTTAATGCGTGAAATTGAATATATTTCTCTTTACATTATTTCTCAAAACCCTTGATTGTCCCACAAATATTTTTCTGAAGTTTACACAGGTTTACAAATAATTTACAAAACTTACAAACAAAAGTGACAACTTGGATAAATGTCATTATTTAAAAGTGACACATTTCAAATATGACAAATAAAATATATGTAAATTTTTACAAGTCAAAAATAATTTGGAAAATTTGAGGTATTTGTAAAAATTTTTATTTTTTTTATTTTTATTAAAGATGTCCAGAACCACTCATGAACAAATTATTAAAATTTTAGATGCTTATCACATAGAAAAACATCCGAAAATAATTTTAATTATAATTTTTCCAAATATAAATAGCTATTAAAAAATCTTAATTATAATGGTGATATTTATGATTATAAATCTGTTGTAAAATATATTAATACTCACGGGAAAAAACAAGAACTTATTTAAGTAATTACCATTTAACGATAATGTTGAAATTGGTGGAAATTATTATGATTTGAATGATGCAAATTATGATGAACAATATGATAAACATATAACTGAAAAATTTACACAGGAATATTTAAACGATATGAATCCACCAGATATTTCTAATGATGATAATTATTTAAATCAGTTAGAGAAAATTTCTAATGAAAATCTCAAGTTAATAAAATATTCGAAAATCTTGATAATAATCCATTTGGATATAAATTGGATTTATTACAATTTGAAACTGATGATTTACCATTAGTTGGAGAAAAACTTCGAGAATTTTTTCATAAGCATAATTTCATCACAATCTTTAGATTCACATATTTTGGTACATTATAAAGTTAATGGATTAGAAAAATCACAACCAATCGATAACGCATCATTTAAGCAAAGATTTGAAAATTTATTAAATGGTAATTTTGTATGTAAATTAGAAGAATTGCCAGCAAATGCTTCAGATGATGGTACTGAAATATATTTGGAATTTTTTGATGAAATTTATTTTCCAAAAAATGCAAAAATATCTAAACCAACAAATTTGAAAAATATGAATGAAAGCAATTTTGGCCATATAGGTTATCCGAGAAATATTCATTATTAGCAGATACCCTAAAATATTATCAGATATTTACAACATTAACTAATTCCGATGGTACGCGTGACGATAAATCGTCGCAGCCCAGCAATCATGTTGGTCTTATTCGTAAAGAATTACGATATAATTGCTTAATATATGCATTATCTTATGTGATTACTGATGAAAATATCTTAATGGAAATTTCTAATAAATTTTTAGATTGTAAATATTGTCCAATAAACATTTAGGTTCAGATAACGGATATAATTACAAGATAAACCTTTACACATATAAAAATCACTATTTCATTAATGAAACATCACCCATTAGTTCTTACTTCATAAAACATTACGATGAAGTTGTTGCCTATGGTAATTCACATAAATGATCTACAGAGAAAATGTTTATGGTATGTAAATTCCGTAAAAACATTTTTGAAATAGATTCAAAACAATCACACATTACAAGTATTAACCTAATTAAATTATTAGAAGAAATTGAGGCATTCATACCATTATCGCATAGTGATAAAGATGTTCAAATTTTCAGGATATCTTCAACAAATTTATTAAAAGAAAACAATAAAAATAAAATTCCCAATGTAATTGCTGATACAAATTTTAGATTAATGTCTGATAATAATTCAAAGAAATGCATTCCCAAGGATATTTCTTATTGGTATGCTGATTTTGAAACATGCACGAAGGATAACCGTGAAATACCGTTTATGATATGTTTAAGCAATATTGATGGTAAAATTTCGATAACATTTAATGGTTTTGATTGCGATAAACAATTTATGGATTTTATTCCAAACAATATTATCGTATATTTTCACAACTTAGGATTTGATGGAAGAATTTTAATGAAATATGGTGTGAAAAATAGTACTATGAAAGGTTCCAGAATAATTTTACAGCAACATAAATACCAAGGTAAAAATATCGAATTACGCGATAGTTATTCTATCTTTACACAAAAATTGGCAAACTTTTCAATATGTTTTCCTGAAGCATTTGCTGATATGAATATCCATAAAAAACTTTTCCCATATAAATATTATAATTATAATAGGCAGTATTTTTCCTTCTGCGGTGTAGTCCCGCGACCTTCATAACTTTTTATCTGATCAATATTTTTTCGATTTGAAAGTACTTTCATGTACATATTGATAGTTGTCTATCCAGTGGTGCAAGTGGCACAGTCTATACATCTATCAAATCATTGTTTGCATTTCAAATTGTCCAAAAATATACGATTTCCAGCATAAATGTATGCGTTACTATGCAGCATATGATATTTTTATGTGTATTATTGATTCAAATGCCTCTTATACGCTTAAAATTAAAAATGCAACTAATTCGTTAATTGATTTGAGGGCGATTATACACATGAAAGTTATTGAATTTGATGGGATTTGGATTTGCAGCTGTAATAATGTAAAATTTTAGAATCTTAGATTTGGCAATGAAAAAAAATTATGCGCTGAGACACCATCTTTCCTCAGCGCTGCATATTAGTGCATACATTTATGCTGGAAATCGTATGTTTTTGGACGATTTGAAATGCAATCAATGATTTGATAGATATATAGACTGTGCCACTTACACCACTGGATAGACAACTATCAATAAGTACATGAAAGTACTTTCAAATCGAAAAATAGATTATTACAGCCTGAGGTTATCAATATGATGACAACTAAAAAAATTTAATATTTCTTCTTCCTTCTTGTATTCCTACTGAATTATATTCTGGAATAAAGATCAAAGTCTATAATTTTATTCATTTTTAAAAGATATTATAAAATATTAATTCTGACGTCTTTTTAATGAAATATTACCTTGATATAATATTTTTATCACCACGATCTCAACTATAATTCAAGGCTAGCAATTGTATATCTAACAAAAGCAAAATTTTGATCTGCTTTTACTTTCCAATTGAAAAACCTCATAAATAATAAAACCAAATCTAAGATTCTAAAATTTTACATTATTACAGCTGCAAATCCAAATCCCATCAAATTCAATAACTTTCATGTGTATAATCGCCCTCAAATCAATTAACGAATTAGTTGCATTTTTAATTTTAAGCGTATAAGAGGTATTTGAATCAATAATACACATAAAAATATCATATGCTGCATAGTAGCGCATACATTTATGCTGGAAATCGTATATTTTTGGACGATTTGAACTGCAATCAATGATTTGATAGATATATAGACTGTGCCACTTATACCACTGGATAGACAACTATCAATATGTACATGAAAGTACTTTCAAATCGAAAAAATATTCATCAAATAAAAAGTTATGAAGGTTGCGGGACTACACCATAGAAGGAAAAATTTTCCCCAAGCAAATCCAATAAGTGGCTGATTCTGAAACTAATATAACGATTTGAACGATTTTGTTATAGTGTTTATTGATATATAACGAAATGTATGGGGATTCAATGGACGAAAATTCTTAATATCAAAAAATAGAGAAATAAGAATGAAGTTTACATGACAAAACCTGACATGTAAATTATTTTATGCTATTGTTATAATATTACTAAATGGATTATTTACAGATAATTACATTTCTAAGTTTTAAAATTTCATCACAATTATTGAAAGCAATTCCAAAATTATCAAAACGCGCTGAAGTTTGATTTGAGATTTAGAGAGTATATCATATCCTAATATCGAAAAATTATATAAAACAAATAAAATTTATATTTCACAAGTTTACAACAGAAAATATTTTTGTCACTTTTGATTCTAAAAAAGAATGATGAGTAATTTTCTTAACAGATATGTATGTATTTATTTCTAACATCAGAAAAAAAGTTCTAGTGTACGAACCGACTCCTTGCAGCAGCAGTCTTCTGGGAGGAACGTTCTTGTAAGTTCGCTTCCGAAATTAAGAACGAATCCGAAGTCAGGACCGCCCCCTGGATTCACATCAGCGAGAAATATACAACTGCTGCAAGTTTCCGTTGAACCACCCAAATATGTTAAAACAGACGAAACGCATTTACACGAAATACTACAGTTCTGCAAGATAATTGTCGACTTTGATAATCCCCAAACTATGAATAACAGAAGCAAAAAAGCAGATTATTTAACACAAATATTTAACGCAGTTAATAACGTTCATATTTTTCGCAGTCTCAACGAAGAATTACGATTGGATGTCTTTGAAATGCTTAGGATAAATCTTATTCGTGTTATTCCCCCAATTCCGTTGACAATCATTTACGCAGATTCACGAATTCCGATTAATACAAACAGCTGGCTTCACCTTTCGACTATCCACAAGATACTCTATTCGTACGTGCAGAATTCTGAGTTAAATGTCTTACAAAATTTATTAACGAAAGAATTTCTCTCCGGATTTATCGCTCTGTTGGAGAGCCCCGATCCGAAAGAGATACAGGCAGTTGAATCTTTTATCCAATTAGTTTTTGATACAGTTGCTGGCTATCGGCAAATTATATTTCAGATTATTCTTCGACAATTACTTAAGTACAGCGACAATTATATGCTTTATCCATGCGTTGCTCCGTGTTTACGTTTTCTGTTACATTTCCTGAAAATGCAAACGTTACCACTCAAAACTCCCTTTTTCTCGCTATATAAAACGATAATCTTCCCTCTCATCTTCTCTCAAATGTCATACGAGTTCTTTCAGCCTTTCAACCAGCTCGCCGAGTTCTATGAAACCCAAGATGCAAGTATTGCTTCTTGGACCCTTCAGGAGCTTGTTAGACACTGGCCAAAGACAGATACAAACAAAGAGTGTGTGTTTCTCAGCCATTTTACGTTTATCGCTCCACACATTCCAGCTGAAGATATTGAAAAATCTGGTTATACGATGTTTGGAATCTTAAAAGATTCTTTATTCTCGTATAACTACAAAACAAATGTTGCTGCACTTAATGTCATTACATCAAAATCTTTTATGATAGTTTTTTCAAGTTTAGCAAGTCGCTTGATGCCATTGATCCTTAGTGGTATTGACAGATGCAGTACTCACTGGAATGCTATTGTATCTAAGGCTGCTGTTGACGCCGATCGTGTTGTCATAGCTGTTCATCCAGATGTAGGTTCACGCCTGGAATTAGGAAGAATGGAGAGTGAGGAAAAGAAAGCTAAAGCCCAGAAGAAATGTATTTGGGTGCAGATTGTTGATGTTGCTGCATCGAGTATTCCAGATTTCGACAAAAATGCGGTTCATGAAAAGATTAAGGATTTGTTTGATTGACATTATGTTTTGTTTATATTTCTATGTAAATTATGTATGATTAGCGTCTTCTATTTTGAAATTCAAAATATTTTTATTTTTCTTTATCAATATATGCAATAGAAACATAACATTCAATACAGTAACTGCAATATCTCAATGTATTATGTTCCTGATGTGGAAATGCACATGATATTGGTATGTTCATAAAAATAAATTTGATAATTCAGCAATTTACATAAATTGCTTAGTGTGACCAAATGAATAGTAAACATATAATGAAGAGGTTAAAGCTGCAAAATGTTATAAGGTAATTCATATGATGTTAAACATTCGTCGATATGCAAGACTTAAAATTTAATACAGAGAACAATACACCATAAGTTATACTTCGATACATATGGCCAACAATATTCTATTATTAAACACAGTAACCGTCGATCAAATTTGATATCAAATACATATTTTTACAACAAGCAAATTTATAAGCAATTTGATGATATATAGAAAGAATACTATATAATGGATTGGAAGAAAAGGTCACAAATCCATAATGAAGTCTATACATTTGATGATTGCTAGTAAAAATGCCAATTAACACGTTATAATGCGGCCATTACCGGAATTATGAAGGTAGAATGATAGCTAAGTCTCTTAGTAAGGAATCTAAGCCCATGTAAAAATAAAAAACGTTATTATTTTTCCTCCTTTGAATTTTTTTTCTCGTTTACTCTTTTGAGTTTTGTGATTTTTAACGAGTGACCCCCCTATAGATTAGATAAAACATTTACATGCCTTTCTGGGGTTCTGTTTACAGTGGTATCAATAATAACTCTGCAAACAAAGACCAAGCCGCTAATCCAATATGATTTTGCTTAAACAAACACTATCTTGTATTGGAAGATGATGGAAGCTCTTCTCTTATCTTATCTATTGTCGGTATAACTGCATGTTAATAATATAGATGTAGCCTATATTAAATCGCAGAATTTATAAATATATTAACAAAATCAATTATAATTAATACATTCATAAACAGTGTGATTATAGATTATTATTTTAAGAATATGAGACTCTGTTTTTGTATTTTGTAAAAAAGCAATAATTTTATTGATTTAGTATTTCCATTTATTTTAATAAGAAATTGGTGCTTTTCAGGGGTACTGAGTATGTTTATAGCATTTGCTTGTCTATTTAACTTGAGGATCTCCATGAGATTTCAGCGAACTTTGACATGTAAAATAACGAAAGTCACTATTTCCGACACTTATTATGGGATATTTGTCATGTAAAGTCGAAAATTTGACATGTAATGTTACCAATGAGCAAATTTAAAGAACTTGAGGCAGCATAACTTTAGGCATGCTCGATGAATGAGCAAAGGAATGCCGTTTGACACGCACGCGTAGCATATTTTTTCTTTTCTATTTTTTGATTTTTCTAGGGGAACTCTAACAAAAATAAGCGAGCGAACGCTATAATAGTGAGATGTATTTGTTATAATCATCAAAGAGATTCATAAAAGAAGCCCATTAATGATTTGCAATGTGTTTCTGTTTGTAATCATATCATGATTAAGTAATAACTCGCTAAGATCATGAAATAGATTGCACCACTAGAATCAGCACCCACAAAAAGCACATAAATGTTTCATCAGATTCGTCCAGGAAGGGGGGTTACTCGTTAAAAATCGCAAAACTCAAAAAGGTCAACGAGAAAAAAAGTGGAGCCTTTTTCCTCGTAAAGAATTTAAAAATGATAGTTTTTTGCCTAAAAGAGAGCACAAATTTGACGTCCGCTGTGTTTCAGAATTAAAAAAAAACCGATAACGAGTTACATTAGAAAAAATGTCGTCTACATACGTTGCACCACAGCGTAAGTACATCGAATTGAACGCCCTCATGAACCGCATCCGCCAGCGCGTCGTCGAGCGCGGTGCTGTCGGCATCAAGGGCATCGGCAGGCTCTTCAGAATCGCTGATGACTCTGGCGACCATGTCATTGATCTCAAGAACGAGCTTCCAAAGCTTATGAACGACATTGGCGTCATCCTCAACAAGACAGAACTCACAGAACTTTGCCGCCTTCTCGATACTAACGGCAACGGCACAATCGATTATGACGAATTCCTCTATCAGATGGCTCCACCAATGAACGAGGAGAGAATCAAATGGTGCAACAAGGCTTTTGATAAGCTTGACAAGGATGGCTCTGGAGTCATCTCAATCGACGATCTTAAGCTCGCTTACAACCCAGAGTCATCTGAGCTCGTCAAAATGGGCAAGACAACAGCTGGCAAGATCTTTGCTCACCTTCTTGCCTCCTACGATACAGATGCTGACGGCAAAATCACTCGTACTGAGTTTATTGACTATTATCGCCACATCTCACCATCCATCGATAATGATGAGTACTTCGCCCTTATGATGACAAACGCTTGGAAGCTCTAAATTATTAAATCACTTCACTTTTTTCAAAACTATCACTTTGACTATCATCACCATAATATAACATTGCTCAAAATATTGCAAACTTCAATATATTAAGGTTGTTACTCTTTTTTAGTCGCTTGGCCAAAAATGAGTTTCTTGAAAGTGGTCCATATAGGACATCATTGATACAGTATACTATATTCGAAGAATCAAATTCAACGACAAATCCTAAAGAGATAATATTAGAATTTTTTACGATATTATGAGCTTATTTTCAAATTAACCGGTATTTTGAAGATGAATCACTGAGAATAAGTATTTTGTAACATAGCTCTATGATTTTGAACTTCTGGTCACAAGTAATCATAAATTTGTTATATGGAAAAATTTCATATGATTTGAGCTTAATCTATTAAATTTATAACTAAACATGGATGCGTGTAGCTTATGTCCTGATCTCAACAGTTTAAATCTCATTATCAATCATTTTATTTTATAATTTATCTTTCCCTGTAGCAAATATTCATTTATAAGCTGGAAAGTGATATTTCCCTTGGGTTATAGAACTTAGTTATATAATATATAGTGAGCTAACACTAGGAATCACTGAAATGTTTCGTTGCGTTTGATATTTTTGTAATGTAAAATATTTTATATGTCATAAATGTAAATATTTGTGGAGTGTAAAATGTTTATATGTCATAATGCTCAATCTTGGAAAGACATATGATATTCTATATATATAACTAAATTATCCGACTAAACTTGCGAAATTACTCATAATTGGATATGGATAACAATGGTAAAGAAAAGAACATGCATTAATCGAGGAATTTTCGAGAAAAAGTGATTTTAAATTTTTCAATTTAAATCGACTTTATCTCTTGATGTAGTGACTTTTACTTCTTAACTTAAACGTAACATGAACCTACCTTTTCGTTTTCGATCTAATTATTATAATTATTTCGCATTTACTTCGTTTTTTGTAATTTCATTTCATAACATTTCGACGAATTTTAGACATTTCTTATGCTCATCCGTACATCTTAGCATCTCCTTTAACAAAAGACTACAGCCGGAAGGTCAGAGCATGGTGTTGTCGGTGACGACCTCATATTGATCTCCGCCAACCATAAAATGAGGAGTTGCCCTTTGTGGCTTTTTCTATATACTATACACACATTTCCTATATCATTCTTATCATTATATCGAAGAACTAAATTTTAACGGATTTTTTGTGATATTACACGACAAAAAATGTATTTACATGTCATATTTGACATTTACTATTAATATCTTGCTCAAACAAAGCCAAGCTCAAGCTGAAAACTATGGTAGCTAGCATATAATTCCATTGAATATAGTGGAAGCTATATTAACTTGAATACTTTAAAGTGTGATTATAATTTAAAATCAAACAGGACGATATACTAGTTTGGATGAATCTCATCATAGAATTCGACCTACAGCCACTCACCTTGTAGCTTTTATTTGGCCGAACCCTATTTATGAAACGAAGTTTATGTTCATTTTTCAAAAACAATAAGTTTGAATTTGCCAAATGAAGTTGATTGATTTCATATCACAAAGATTATCAAATGACGTTGATGAATTAGATATAATATTGATGATCAAATGCAAATAATTAATGGCCTTTAAGATAAGTGATCAAATGTTACTGGTTAATTTCAAATGTGATTAATTGATTAAAAAAAATAATTGTTGAATTGAATCATGTTGACATCGGCACCATGCTCAATAAGGTATTGAACGATGTTAACATCGAAAGGATATCCTACAGCGGTAAATAGAGGCGATTCAATACATAAAGATTGATTTCATATAACAATGATGATCATATGAGAATGAATGATCAAATTTCACGATAATGATCAAATGATCTTGATTTATGTTATAAATTAATGATGATTAGATTTATTTGATTGATATCAGTAGCAACAGATCATTTGTGAGCTATTAATTTGAAATCGCAATAACGATCAAAAGAGATGTATCAATTCTTTATCTTAATAGTAGTCAAATGTGATTGGTGAATTGACTTCTGATTCACATCAGCACCGTGTTCAACAAGGTATTGAACGATCTTGAAAGAATTCATTTGATCAGCAATTGAAAGTGAATTTTCAATTCATAATGAATTTTAAATATGAATTATAAAGCAATAATGATCTTGTTCATTAATTAAAGGTAAATGAAAATCCATTCTGTATTAACATTTCTACCATTTCCTAAAAGTAATAAAAATGCTTCAAAATTACCATAGTATAAACACATTGTTGCAATGATCGAAAAAGTATATTCTTTTTGTTCAACAAGCCAGTCGAAGATTCCTTACTGGTGATAAGCAACAGCAGCATTTAAATCTTCATTTGATATTTTGTGACCATCATTATATAATGTCATAATGATGTTTTTGTTACCTCCTTCAATAACATTAACAAATGTTTGGTTTGTGATATTGCTTCCCATCAATTTGAGATATTTAAAACATTTTTCGGATCCATACTTGCACGCTGCATCAATCAATGATAATTCATTATTATCCTTTTGATTAACATTAAATGACCTTTTCATTGTCTCAACCTGAAGTTTTTCAAGTTTGTCCCATGCAACATAGTGGAAAACTGTTACTGGCGCGTAAATGTTGATAACATCAGATGCTGTCTTTTGAGGCGTAGAAACTTCTAAATCAAAACCTAAGTTATTGATAACAATGGAAAGGTCATTATTGATAGTAAAAGTTTTGGTGATCATGCAACATTTTGAATATATTTGCGTAGAAAGTAACGTTTTTTGGATGTGCTAATGATGCTGTATTGATTAGATATAATACTGTGAAAATATTGATATCATTTTGTTTCATTTTATCAAGCAATTCATTATAGAAATTTTCGATTTGTTCCATTTCCAGTTGGTCTTGTGTCATTAAGTGCATCACATCAATGAGGGCTCTGATATTTGGTACATAGCATCACAATAGTATTTAAAAGCAACTGAACCTTCAAAGTATTCAAATTTTAGATTGTCCATTTCTTGACGACTTTCTTTATTTGTCAAAATGAGCATTACATGGCATCTTTTTCAAGATTGAATGAATGAAATGGATGAATGCAAAGTTGACATCAAAAAGTAGTTAATATATCTATGCCAAATTTTTGTCCTTTGTCAAAATATATTGTTCAATAAAGGTTGTGACACTCCCTTTCCCATATTCAATTTCCCTGTAACTTTAATGGTAGACGCAGGGGGTAGTGTAGATGCTCTTGTTCAATTTATGATTTTTGAGATTTTTTTCAAAGATTGCAGAATATACTTTATGCAACTTAGCAAAGAAAATTATAATATTTCTTTTGAAATATATAAAAAATTTGACAATTTAAAATTTTTCTTTTATTGTTCTTATATGATACGAATTTATAGTTACAAACACATAGGTGTACTAACCACAGTGTATTGAAAGGTCGTCATTACTTTTTAATATTGCCATAATAATCTTAAGCGATATTGGTACTTTTTCTCTTTTCCAATTTATAGACTAGGAGTACTATATATCATTCATATGAATGGTAAAGATTGAAATCGGAAGAGTTGTCATTTGCCGCCAAAATCAATCAGTAAAGACTCAGCAATGTAATTTCTATGTTTCGTTAGCTTGTTTCGAAAATCTTAATTCAAAATTTTATTATTTTTTGTGGATGGAAGAAAGACTTTCACTGGCCAAGAAAATCTTCCATATTCCACTGTCATTAGCTGCGAAAAAGTATTTGGCCACTTCAAGCAGCCATAGTGTCCTTTTTAATTTGCTCGATATTTCAATTAAGGTTTTAAAATCAAAGCAAACATATAGAATAACAAACTACAACGATCTATTTAGCTTAGCTAATTTCAAACCGACATTTAATTTGAAAATAATACAAAGATTATTGAATTATATTCCACAAACACAAACAGAAATCGAGATAATTATATTTTATCTACTCTATTCATCAGTGTCTCTATTTTCCAAATTCGACATGAATGAAAATATATCTAACAACGCTGATTTTTTTCAAATTTTATGCAAATATCCGAATTCTTTACACAAAGATCTAATATCAGCATGCATATCTGAAACTTATTACATTGTTATATCAAAGGACTTCGAAATACAGTTTGATCAAATATTTTCAACATTGTCAGATTATATAACATCAATAGATAAGATTCCACATATTTTCATCAACAGAATTATCGACTCTATGAAAGTTATATCCAATAAGACTCAATTTCGCATTGAAACGAATTCCCCAAAAATGTTGGTGTTTTTAACCACTTTAATTGCTGATAACACACTAGAATTCACACCGAAAATGATGGAGAAACTATTTAAAATAATACAAATCCATGTATTCCAGTTAAATGACAATTGTTTGTCGATATTTTCGATGATATTCAAGAGTTTATCGATTGAAACAATTAGATCCTTTGCTGATTTATATTTTGAGTCATTGTGTAATATGGTAGAGACAAACATTCCATTTTTCGATATAATTCATAATAATTTTCCAAAAATCGAATATGAAAAAGTTCCAATGATTCAAACGAAAATTTTCGATCAAACGTTCACATGTGGGATGAATCTTCAAATAATACAACAAAAAGATCCAGATTCGAAATTTTTATCAAATCCGCAATTTCAAGACAGTTTTTCTTTGATATTTAAAGTTCTTAGCAACTACAAAGATATATACATATCATTTCTTAATAAGTTATTGAAAAAGATTGAGCAAATGGAAGATTCAAGATATTATTTAGATTATTTCAGCATAATAATGTTATATTTATTAAATGGAAGATCAAAAATTCCAAGAATTGAATTCCCAATTATTAATATTATCAAAGATCCTTCAGTTTCATCATCAAAAATAGAAAATCTTCATGCAGTTCGATTCTTTCATATTTTCCTAATGCTGATTAACAAGAACCCTTATCTTGATGATTTTATACTTCAAATTGTTCATTATCCACTGCTATTTATTGAAAACATCGAAATCTTAATACTTCTCATTGAAGAATTCGTGAAATATATTCCAAGTCAACCAAAGCTTATTCAGACTATTTCAACAATTTCCACTCAATTACAGGCAGCAGATACACAATCGAAATCAAATAAAGAAGAAATAGAACAAGCAAGACTTGCTTTGTTTAAATTGATTCGAGCAATTCTATTGCATCCTGCAATGATTGATATGTTTTTCTCGAATTCATTTTTCGCGACTCATATTATTTCTCTTATGTATGAAGAGAACGTGAGACCTTTCGTTATTAATCTGATAAGATCTTATCTGGCTCGCGCAGTAACATTTACTAATTTCATTAATATCATATCTCCATTAATTAGACAGATCGGTGAGATTTTTACGAACTCCGACCCTCAGCTAAAATTATTAAATTCATTACTGAAAACTATAAACGAAAGTACAAGAGATTTCACTGAATTCGCAGGTATATGTGATCCACTGTCATCAGTTCTGAAAAAGATTGTTCAAAATGGGACATCAAAAGAAACAGTTTTGCATATTTGCGAGTACATCTTCAAAGTTAATGAATTGATCGAAATCAAACCCGTATTGTGCGAAAATATCGAGCGTGCATTTAAAACCATAGAATTATATGATGATGAAGCATTTCTTGCAATAATGAAAATAGTTTTAAATGAAAATCTCGAAGCAATTTCACCAAAATATGAAATATCTAATCAGTTTTTAATCACTTCGGTTTTTAAGATTTATTATTCAAAGAAAGATGATATTGCTGATTTTCTTATAGATTTATGTAAATTCAATAACAGTAATGCAAGATCAATGCATACAGCAAAACTAGATATCGAAATATTGAAGCAATTCGAACAAAATAATGATGATGAAAAATTGTTGCAATTGTTCTTCGAGATTGCTTCTGTTGTTTCTTCTCCTCAAGTTGTTCAGCAATATTTGTCTCTCTTTGCATTAATTGATAGAAAATATGTTAGACCACGTTCCATCTATGTTCACTGCCTCGAAAAACTATTCGATAACATTCACGATAAACCAGAATTTCCAGGACTTCTTCTTTCAGAGAGATATAGATTCGAATTTATTAGCACGATATCGGAATATTCTGCTTTATTCTGGCTAAACATCGGTGCAGATTTCAATGGAGATATATTACATATTTATCGCGGTGTTGACCTTACAGAAATTGCTTCTATATCGATTAGTAATCTCGAAATGTTTGTTGATGAAAAAACTACAGAAATTAAATTGCAGCCAAATACGTGGTCATTAGTAATTGTAGAGTTATTGTCATCTACTACAAGAATATTCATTAACGGAGAACACAGAATGACTATTTATAACAATCATAAAAGAAGTGCTGCGGTTCCTGTTTTAGTCAGTCCAATGTCTCAATTTGTGCAAAACAGACTTGAAATCGCTGTAATTGGTGGTGATAGCAAAAGTGTTGATTCTCAGATATTTAACATCATTTTCACCGCGAAAATGTCGTTGGAAACTATGAAATTAGTCTACAAGAAAGGACTGGGAGCAACTCAGTTCTGTCAACCAATATTTGCTGTCACAGATCAAATGATATCAAAGCTTCGAAACGCTTCAAATCGACAATTTGCAAATATTCTTCTCAGATTCTTTAAAGTCTCAATTTTGTTGCCATTATTTGCGCAACTCGATTTAATGACTCAAAATGGAAAGAAAAACGATGTTACGGCTATTGATTGCATTAATTTACTTTGTTCAGTACTTCAAGTTAGTGAACGAGAGCAAATTGATTTCGTTTCTAGCGGAGGCGTTAAAGTTCTTTCGCATTTACTTTCTGCAGCAAATCATGTTCATTTGACAATGAAAATGTATTCAGCTCTTTACAAGATTCTTGAAACATCAATTTCTAAAGAATTGAAGCGCCAAATGCTTTCACATGTTTTGCTTAACTTGAAGATTTGGTGTTTTTCATCGGAGCAAGCAGAAATTTATACTTTTATCACTCATAAGCTTTACGAAACTCATCAGAAGTTATTTATTGAAACAGTTCCTTTATTGGATTTACTTCATTTCATAAGAGTGATTTATTGGTACGAAAAACTCGAACCAATATGCGAAGAAAGATTACTTAGAATCAATGTCTTCGAAATAAGGAAAATTTTGTTCTTCGTTTGTTCAAAAATCGCTTGGGATACAATGGATGTTGGTATTTTCAATTGCATGCTCGAACATATTATAACTGCACCAGACAACAATCAAAAACAAGATTTACTTAGGTTATTACTTGATATCGCATCACACAACAATTCGATTATGAGACTTGGAGAAGAAGCATTAAAAATCACAGAGCAACTTAATGTTTTAATCACTTCACAGGATGAAGAAATTGTTTTCTTGACAATTTATGCTATATCAACAATTTATTGCTGCTTGGATGCAAATGAAGGACTGGATATGTATTTAGGTTCGATTGAGCAATTGCTTGCAGATCGAAAGTTTACACAGAGTTTCATTGACAATGTTTTGGCAATTTTACCAACATTTCCAGAATTATTCAGATTGATTTCTAGGATATCGATGAATTCATCAAATACTCATATCTACAATTTTGTTCAAGCAAATGAAAAATATGCGAATGGGAAATATTGGTATCTTTATTCAATACTTCATGCAATAACAGATGAAAATCCACAAATATATTTATTCATTAGCCAATGTTCATTCAAAGATTTCTTGAAGTTTATTACTGTTACAGACATCTTTTGTCGTATGCTGAACAAAAACAGATATAAGCATATCTCCATTCTATTCTCTGCAGTTATAACATTAGCATTTGATAGAAAAATTGATGTTGAAGGAATGAAGAAAATTGTTTTATATGCTTTCCATTTTATTTGTTTCCATGAACAAAGCGCAAATAGATACATCAAAAAACTAGGCCAGAATTCACCATTTGCTGAGAGTTTCAAAGCTATTCAGCCAAACAATCAAAAGGTTGAATTTTCAGAAGATTTATTAATGAAATTAGAACTCACTGCAAACAGAGAAGATTTCTCATTAAGAATATCAGAAAAAGACGGAAAGTGGGAAGATTATTCTTTAGCTTTGCACATTCTGAAAGTCTTTATGGCTTATTCCTTTGAATACGCGCATTCATATGCATGTGTTCTCATGTATTTCCTCTATCAAAGTAATGATTTCGGTAAAGAGTCGGCAATTGACATTTTCAAAAGCAGCGAGAAAATCTTGAAGAAGGATATCAATGGTTATATATTACTCGAATCAAAAGTCATGCAATTGCCGCCTTCACTCTGTGTGTTCAATATTTTGAACAATATTAATCAGTTGCAGACATTTCGGTATACACAAGATATTGTTAATGAGCTTGAATCGATCAAAGAATTTATTAGAATTAGATCGATAAATACTGAAAGGCTTATTTCAAGCATGAAATCAGAATTCCAAGTCATGGAATTATTGCTGAATTTTTCTGATAACATCAGAATACAACAAGAAGAGTGTAAGAAGAAATGGCACATTTTATGGACAAATGCATCACGCGGACCATGGAGCAGCCAGAAAGAAAACAAAAACGAAAAATTCAAACGAGAGGAAGCTATTTTTGAATCATTTTGTCCTTACAGGATGAAAATCAACAAGAAATTTGATGATCACATGAAAGCATCAATCGCAAGAGATTTAGGAAATCAAACAAAACAAGATGAAGCTATTAAATTTCATGAACTTCAAGCAAGTGAATTAAATAGATCTCTTCCAACAATTCTTGAAGTTATTGAGTTAACGCACAACAGTAATGAAGAATTCCAGGTTGATAACAAGCAACATGAATTCGATTGCGAGCTTGTGAAAATCACAGGATGCAGCAAAGGAAAATTTGTTATTTGTAAAGGTTATGCGAGAATAGAATTAGCAAAAGGAAAAGCAAAAACGATTTATTACAGAGATATCGTGAATTTGTTCAAACGCAGAAGATTTCATCATCTTAATTCATTGGAGATTTACACTACATCAGGAAAAACATATTTCTTGCATTTCATCGATGCAAATCCTCATCAAATCATCAAGAAACTATCTGCTTACGAACTTCCTCAAGCACAGTATATTCAAAAGTCGCGCGACTTTTTGAGCTTCTTCTCTGAGCAAAAATTCACCGAGAAATGGCTTTCATACGAGATGAGCACTTTTGATTATCTCATGAGCATCAATATCTTCAGTGGAAGGACATATAATGATGCAGCTCAATATCCATTCCTCCCATGGACACTGAACAATTATTCATCGACAACAATCGATTTAAATGATCCAAATAACTATCGCGATCTTTCTCTTCCTGTTGGCGCGATCGGAAAGGAAAGATTTGAAATGCTCCAAACACGAGTTGATTGTGGTCAAACACAGTTCTTATATTCTTCATTTGCTGTTTGTCCATTATCTCTTTTCTTATGGTTAATTCGTGTTGAATGTTTCACATCTCTTCACATTGATCTTCAAAGTGGGAAATTTGATGTTCCATCGAGAATTTTCAGTTCTATTGCAGACGCTTATAATTTGGCAACAAATAGACTTGGAGACTACAGAGAACTTATTCCTGAATTCTTCTTTATGCCAGAATTCCTTCAGAACAAGAATAACTTCGATTTTGGAAAATACAAAGATGTTCAAGTTGACAATGTTGATCTTCCTCCTTGGGCAAAATCACCGATTCACTTCATTTATTCAATGAGAAAGAGCCTTGAATCGGATATTGTTTCCCAAAATATCCATAAGTGGATTGATTTGTTCTTTGGAATTGATCAAAAATGTGACAAGAACTCATACAATCCATGCATGTATCCTGCAATTTGGACAAAGGAAAACATCAAAAATGCTGAAAAAAGAGAAGAAATCGAAGCTTCCATATCAAATCTCGGAGCGATGCCAACTCCAATATTTGCAGCAAAGCATCCACAGCGCGGGAAGAAACCACAAAAGCAAAACGCTCAATTTCCAAAACTCAAGTTAGCAGAAAATATTGTAATTAAATCAGCATTCATCGATTCTAAAACTGATACAATCAAATTCTTGAGTGGTGACTTAATTTCAACAGTTAAACTGATGAAAAAGTATTCCGAGATTAACACCATTAAAACTATGAAAACCGAAATCATTGATTCCATTTCTTCATTGGATTTCGCTGTCACAAAGAATTCAAGTTTGGCATATTTCGACAATGATACTTTAAGAGGCGTTAATTCGGGTTTGACACATGTTTCAGTTGTCTGCATAGGAAATGGAATTAATGCAGCAGTTACTGATGACACAGCATTGAACATCTTTAATTTATCAGATTTATTATTCTCTGTTCCATTTTATGGAGAAACAATCAAATGTCTGGATGTTGCTCAGAATTTCGGTGTTGTTGCATGCGGAACAGCATCTGCTGCATCAGGAGGTTTTGTTACTCTCTGCAGAATTGATGACGGGACAAGACTTTCATCGATAGAACACAAGTTTGTGCCATCGATAATTAAAATCACCAAGAAGTGGGGATTCATTCTTTCCTTTGATTCCTCAGGTAACTTTGGCGTAACAACTCTTAATGGCGAGAGAATAATCGATGATTGCTGCCTTAAGAGAGAAATCACTTGTGCTACAACTTGGGCGTCATCTTCTGGTTTTGATTACTTCGCAGCTGCTTTCAATGACGGAAAAATTGTTGTCTCAGAGGCATTCTATGGATTCGACAGTCCAAACAAAGTTTCCTATAGATGCTTCGCAAGAGTTGTTGAGATGCAATATTGCAGTCAAATAGGGTCTATTATTTGTATCACAGAAACAGGTTTAATACACATCTTTTGTGTAGATAATGTTTGTATTTAAAAATTTATGTTTGTATTAGATTAATCAAATTGTATTTTCATTTTATACCAAAATTGCATTTGATTTCTTTCTTCTAAGAACAATGATTACTATTGGAACAATAATACATAAAGCGATTAAATCGTTCGCAGCTCCAATAACAACAATCATTAGTATTTGGCATTTCATGATGAAGATGATGATGAAAAGAGAAGAATGATGCGGCTTCATGAAGTAGAGCTTTTTCTATTAGAAATCGAGAAGACTATGTTCGCGTAGCTTCTATAGAAATGCCCACAATGGTAGAAATACATTTTAGGTATCAAGAGTTTGGACTTCACTTCAAATTGAAGCAATCATAATTCATTTAAAAATAAGATGCTTCAATGTGAACAAAAAAACTCCTTTGGATGCAATGTAATACGTGTTCATGGTTGAAAAGAATCACATCAAGTTGATTAGTCATGTCACTTTTTTATAATAATGTTGAGTTTTCTTTTCATATCTTCTTCATTTTCGAAGATTTTGCCGAGAAAACCAAAATGCGATGTTTTATACTTCGAAAGCTTCGACAAAGATTGGTCTCCAAGGAGATGGCATCCAACAGAAGCGCCAAATTACACAAATGATTGGGAAATTGTTGAAACTCAAATACCACAAACAATTCCTGGTGAAGTTGCTCTATTCGTTCGAAAAGCGAAAGCATATTCAGCTGTATCAACAAAATTCTCGCAACCAATTAATATTACTGCAGATGAATTTGTTTTGCAGTACGAAATGCGTGCTGAGTTTGCTTTTACATGCAGTGGTGCATATATTAAGCTTTTTGCAAATGATTTCGATCCATTAGAAGTCACAAATGAAACTGCTTACGCATTAATGTTCGGACCTGATAGATGCAGCCAATCTAAGAAGGTACATTTCATATTGAACGAATTTGATCGCTCTCCATATAGATTCAAACAATTTGTTGCTCCAAATCCACCAATTCCTTTTGATGACACATTAACACATCTTTACACACTTTTTATTCGCAAGAATGGCACATATTCAATATTAATTGATAATGTTGTTGCAAAATCTGGATCATTTGATCATAAACTTCGTGTTCCATTAAGCTATGGACTTGGGTTTGAAATATGGCATGTAAATCGCGATTTGTCGTTCAATAATATTCTCATTGCAAATAATGAGCAAGCTGTTATTGATTGGAATAACCAGAACTTTGCCTTCCGCCAAAGATATCAAACAAAGGAACTCAATGACGCGCTTTCGTATGAAAAACCAAAAAGAAGTATTTTCGAAATAATTAACAACGAATTCATTGCTTTTATTAACTCCACGTCTATATTTGAGACCATTTTCATGCTCTGCGCCATCCTGTTCCCATTGTTAGTTAACATTATTGGTTTTATTCAGCAGAGGAGAAAATAGAAGATAGAATAGAAACCTTGTAACTAGAATGTTTTGTTTTTAATAAACATAGAGATTAAATTAATTTGAAAAAATGTGATTTCTAAATTCCGAGTTCAAAATGTTATGCATGATTGAAGCAAATCAATGTCTATTGTAAGAACAAACTACAAAATGGAATTATCTTAATTTTTTGAATCTCAACAAATATATCCATAATACTAATTTTAACAACAACGACAATACCACAAGAGTACACATCACAATCATTTGATAAAATCAGATATATTGAGGTCCGGAGGTGAAATCACTCCAAGCGTCCATAGAAATATCCGGTGGCTGTAGTTGTAACGATGCAGGCTCATTTGCTTTGTCACCTTTTTTGAAGAAAAATGTGTCAAAACGTAGTTCATCGTAAGTAATTGGTAAATTGCAAATAGGACAGACCCAATTATCGTCTACTTGAGCCAAAAGGTATTCTCTGAGATCGAAACACTGAGGATGAGCGCAATTTACGCCTCTTCCAGGGCATGTTATAGGAACCATGGAGAATGGACATATATACGTAATTACCTGTTTTGGAAGCTTTGGAGCTGTAGGTCGTGTCTTAATAATTTCTTCAATCACTTCATTGATGTCTCGAGGCATATTATTGATGATTAACGTATTGGGGTTTTGTTGCTTTGTGTTGTCGGCATAATTAACAAAATGGAAAAATTGTTGCGAATTATCAATCGAAGGATAACCAGAGCTTTGTGGTGAAGATGCGTAGCTCGAGGGGACACTCGAAGGCGAGAAATGCGGAGATAATTGTTGCTGAGTTTGCAGTGCCTTTTTTGATGAGACTTTTGTTAAGACATCGTTGGGAACATTCATGATTCGAGCCTGTCGCTGAAATGCCTGTTTCTTCTTCACGTTCTGTCGCGAGGCTGCGGAATTAAGATGCTTTTCTGCTGCTTCATTCATTGAAATTATGTCACTTTTCATCATTTCCCACTTTTTATTTTGATTTGGTGAAAATCGCCATAATTTTTGCGGTGATCGCTTCTGTTGTGACTAAAATTTTTGTTTTCGCCATCTCGAGCTGATTTTTGTAGAAAATATTGATCAAAACTATTGGTTTCTGAACCAAAGGCTGAGCTTTTGGGAAACAATTAGTTTTTGGATGAATATATTGTAACGAACTCGGTGATATCATTATTTATGATATTTTTAGAATCAAAATTCTCACATTTAGTTTTTTGGATCAGAATCCTGAGGTGAATAATCTTCCTATTGATATCATTATTGATACTGATCTTGATAGTTATGAAATACAAATTTAAAATTTCAAAGATCCAATTAATTCTGTTTCAAAGCGTTTCTAGTTAATGAATACAATTTCATAATGATGTTGATTCATTTCTCTGCTCTTAGTGCTCATTCAGTTGATAATTAATACATGTTGAATCAAAACCGCCAAATTAACATTGCTAGTCTTCAATTTAGATTATCTTATCAATGCAATTGATATTGGGATGAATAATCATTTCCAGTCTTTGTTCAATATATTTGGAATTCTTATTTGTATGACACTTAATCACCCAACTCTCGGCAATGACTTTAGACCTGATTTTTTAGTACCTGATGAGTTATATGACATACGTAAGTAAAATAATAGTCATATATATATCATTTTAAGTGATTCGTCTATTTTGGAGTGCATCCCTTGGAACCAATTGATCATCTATTATGAAAGCTTGATATCAAAGTACATAAAACATGAAATTAAATAACGAAGTTATAAAAAAATTGTGTTAATGGAAGCAATTCATTGATATTAATATTACCTATCAAATGTAATTCTATTGGTCGGTTGTATATACATTGTTTTCATTTAACTTAGTTGATATTTTAGTGAATCTAATATAATTGACTGATTTATCATATTTGTAATGTGGTAAATGCAATTTTTATGAGCATTAAATGGGAACTATTGTGCTTTTTATGCCTATTGTTATTCTTTTTTGAAAAGTTTTCAAGATTATCCCTTATTTGAAGTAATGAACAACTCGGAATGTATGTAATGAAATTTGTTGATGTTCTGTAGTTGTTAGTCTAATTGATGTCGATAATCTTAGAAAATTATATTCATAACTAAATATCAAGCGCTTTATCTGTTTTTGATCATTAAAACACTGTCAATCTGTGATGATTCAGAGAATACAGAATCCACATATTGACAGAGTGCCAATAACAAAGATAATGGCTGAGAAATAACTTATTTTTGATTTCAGGAAAAACCAAAAAGTTGCAATTTGCCGTCAGAAAATTCACTCTATATGGTTAGTTGCTCGCTAGAAATTCAAACACAGTATTTCTAGGAGCAGTCGGACTTATGTATGAGGAGAGAACCAAAAAAATACTACAAAATTCACAATATCATATATCAGATATTATTAATTTACATGATAAATTATCTCTTTACATGACATAACGTTTAAGGGGGCATTTTGACAATAAAAAATTTGTTGCGAAAATGCAATATTTTTCTTGAAAATTTATAAAAACTTGAAATATAGCAAATTTTAGATCTTTCTTTATCATAGGGCATATTCGATATTACCATGGTGATATATATTTACCAAAAAAGTTCGAAAAAAAAGTCTATTTTTATTTTCATTCTTTCTCAATCAAAACAAAATAACAATAGAATTTGAGAAAGTGTCAAATTGGTCGAACTGCACCCTTAAATCAAAAAAATTGATTGAAATAAGGCTATAAGCAACAGTCAACTGAAAGTATATTTTCTTTAAACAATTATAGGAATTCAAAAGAGTATTATGAACGTGAAAATATTGTTGAAGCAAACTTAGTTGGAAGTAGTATTGTAGTATCAATATTTGCCTTTGAATGCTGCCCCAATTTAAAAATTGTCACTGGATGTGAATCCATAACATGATTATTCATTTTTCAACTGTCGGAAATTATTTCAATCAGTTATGCAGCTTTTTTAATTTGAATTTCTTTAGAGAGGATTGATATGCCAAATGTTGAAAGTATAAGTTATAGTATTTTTAATGAGTGTAGATCATTAAGTAGTTGCACATTTAGTAAAGTTACAATCTTTGGTGAAAGCGTATTTTGTAATTGTGGAATGTCTTCTTTTGATTTCTCTCATATAAAAGCATTTCGAAACACTAAAATTAGAAATTCTAATTTAGTGAGCTGTACTTCAATTGGATACACAGTTTTCCAGAATACGCCATTGCAAGAAATTGAGTTAATAATCTGTCCAATAATTAGTGATTATGCGTTTGATAATACACCAGTAAGCAATATTGATTTGAGTACAATTATTGGTACTGCCACATTCCGAAATACTCCTATTACTAGTGCCGATTTAAGGAATTGTTTAACAAGTGGTTCAAAAGCGTTCCAAAACACCCCTCTTAGCAGTGTCGATTTAGGGTCTTGCACATCGATTGGAGAATATGTATTCCAAAATACCAGGATTGCAAATATTGATCTACATTCCTGTAAATTTGTCTGACAATATTAATTTGCCGATTCGAGGTACTGTTAATATTTTAGGTGGACAAATCATTGAACAAAATGTCTTCGCGAATACATTTCTCACTGAATTGCATATTCAAACGCCAGGAATAGTAATTAACGCATTTGCTTTCCATTCACTCTCAACACTTCAAATTCTGGAATTAATTGTTTGTACAGTCCAGACTAATGCTTTTATTGGATGTTTGAACATAAGATCGATATATTTTGATAGACAGTTCCTTGATTTAGCAAGTGGTTCATTTGATTCAATTCAGGTTGGCATATATTACTAAGGAATTATTGATTACTTTAGTGATGTAACAACAATTGTAATTGGACATTTATATAATAAAATATTTGTTAAAGAACATGTATTAATACATTTTGCAATATTCCTGTTGCAAAAGAATTTTACTCATGACAGTGTCTTTCAGTTCGATATTGAGGAAATATGCAATTACCGAAATTTTATGAAGTTCAAAGTGATTCAGATACACACACTCAAAAAATAATCGAAAGAAAAAAGACATAAGATTTGTTTCAGTTTTAGAAGTGGAGTAAAATTTAAAGAGAATCATAATTTTAAATATCACTGAAAATCAATTTTCAATTTTATGTTTTCCTTCAGAGAGGCATCTGCTATGACCCAAGTCCAAGTTGGCTAGTATTATCTTGGCAAAGAGATCGGGAGTGGAGAATTCGCCAGTGTTTATCATGGCGAGCACCCGAAGACTGGTGAGAAAGTACCAATAAAGTTATAGAGAGAACTACAGCAAAAGACTTTGGTCTTCTCCCATATATAGAGACAGAACTTAGAATAGTATCAAGAATCGTCCATCCGAACATCGCTCGTGTTTATGACATTATTGATTCCGATGAGTTCATTTTCATCATTATGGAATACCTCGAAAATGGAAGCCTCCAGAACTTTATTGACATCCGCTGCCGTCTCCCGCAAGCAGATCAAATCAGAGTGGCCATAGAAATCCTTGAGGGGATCAACTACTTGTACACGCGTGGAATCATCCACAGAGACATCAACCCAGCAAATATCATGTTTGAAAAAGACATGCACGCAAAAATTATCAACTTCGGTTTCAGTTGAGAATTCAACTGCGGAAACTTGAGAACAGTTTGCGGCACACAGGAATTGATGGCTTCTGAATTGATTTGCGGCAAAGAATACGATGGAATGATGGCAGATGTTTGGGCCTATTGTGTCACAATTCATTTAATGTGCGAATTGGCATTTCCTTTTGAATTCAAGAGTGATTCACAGCTGATTTACTGCACTAAGACAAACCCCATCAATTTCCAGATCAAGTCTCAAGGAATCATTGGATGGCTCGTTAAGGGCTGTCTCCAATACAGTCCAGCCGATAGATTAACGGTAAAACAGATGCTGGATTACATAAAGACGCAAACAAGTGCATCAGCTCCAAACTCACTTGCAAGGATTCAAATTGTAAAAAGAACAAATATATTGCCACATGTTGCACACGTTAGAGTTCATCCAAACTCACCTGTTGTATTCAGAGCAAGGCATGTTATGGAGAACAACTTGTTAAGACAGAAGATGGATTTGAGAAAAAGAATCAAATCACTTGAACATTAAGAATAATAGAATAAATGTTTGCTTGATTTTGTTTTTTTAGTAAATTGATGATATTTTGCGTAAATAAAACAAAACATTGTTTAATCAGAAAGTATTAATATATATATATAAAAACTATAACATAAATATATGAAAGCCCTCTTAAAATAACAAGTTACTTGTAGATCGAACTTCCATCACTTTTCACGCCTTTGACAGAGTTGAAATGTTGTGGAGCCGTGATGAGCATTGTGGAAATGATATCGCCTACGCTATCACCTGCTTTTCCTGAATACGTGTATTCTATTTTAGCTTGTTCATTCTTCAGGTCTGTGATAATGCCTGGATAGATATATCCTTCGAACTTGTGTGTCTCATCCTTTTCTTTTTCTTCGATTGGAGTTTTGCTCAATGTTTCACCGGTCTTCTTCAACATTTCTATCTGCTTGATGAGCGTTTCTTTGTATGCTGTCTTCTCCTCTATCGCATTCAAAAGTGGCTGTTTATGGTTATCAAGTTGCTCCAGCATGAGAGAAATCTCGATGTTCTCTGTGTTAAATGAGTCGTATTGAGCGAAGAACTCTGACTGACGCTTAAGCATCTCGTTCTTCTTTGATACAATAGCTTTCTGTCTGGATTTCTGTAAATCAATGTTTCTCTTCTGCTCTTCAGAAACTTTTTGTCTTAAGTCGCTTAAATTCTTCAACAATGACTGAAGCTTTGGTGTTTTATCAAAGAGCTCTTTGATGGAGTTCGACATATCATTGAAACTATCATTGCCTTCTTCACTTTGCGTAATCTTTAGAATCTTATCGAGATCCTCATCGAATGATGCATCCTTCTGTATTGCAGCTGCTGACTGCTTGAGAATCTGGAGCGAGAAAGTGATAAAGTCTGGATTTGTTTGTGAGAAACAGAACTGAAGTGGAAGTAAAACTTTTTCTGGTTGATCATTGTTTTCGTTGATGAAAACATTCTGCTTCGATAATGAAATACTCGTAAGATTTGAAATAACAAATGTTGTGTAATTCGAGATATCGATTGTGGTCTGATAATACAAAGAAACAGCATTTGCATAAGAAATGATTTGTTCAATTAAACTGTCGTTATCATGATTGAGTCCGTGAGTTTCCATGAGGATGCTCAAGTCTTTGCAAAGTTTCTTGTAAATCTTTGGTCTGAATGAATGCCAGCTTACATATTTCGAGAAGTTAAGAGAAAGAGAATCAGTTGATGTAAAAGGCTTTGTGGTGATTAAGTTCTCAAAAACAATTTTGGCTTTGTCCATGACGACATCAACATCAAGTGCTTTGAACAAAGCTGTCGCTTTCATGAAATTCTCGTCAATCGCATAAACAGTTAATTGTGGTGGCTGAAGAACATCAGGAATCTCTTCAACAGCATTCTTCAAATTAAGAATGCAACGAATATCCTCTGAACCACTGAAAACAACATTCAAAAACAGTGCCAAAGACGAAAAGTTCGTCAAAAATCGCTTCATATTGAAATGTCTTAAACTTGATGCTGCAATTTCTATCTGTGGAGAATATCCACCAACAATTATTGATCGAGCAATTTCATCTCTTAAGTGCATAAATCTCCATAAATGAACAAGCTCACATGTTATTGATTTGATCTTTCCGTCATCATATTCTCCGATTTTTGTGATCAAGTTTGCCAAAACATCTTTATCGAGGGATCCACGTGTGAGAATATCTAAGAAGAATAATATTTCGTAGGCTTTTTCGTTTCCCATTTGCAAAATATAAGTGGACATTTGAGATATTTTGTTTGTAATTTCGCTGTTGAAAATCGACATCGACTGATTAAGTTTGATGAAATTAGGAACAAACTCTGGAGAAAACTTATCAAGAAGGAATGAATAGTCTGCATTGCCAAGAATATATATTGTATTCTCATTTATGCACTTTGTTATCGCTTGCGAAAGTAATGGCGCAAATTCAAATTTAATATCTGAAACTTTGATTGCTTCAGAGTCTTCACTGAAAATTCCAACAAAGGACATAATGAAATCAGCATTAGAAGGTAATTCAGATGACTCGCTATATTTGACAGCAATCTTGTTAAGATCTTCAAGTAATTCGCTGATTTGTGGAGGAATAGAGTCGAAAGCTTTGATGTGAGAAATAGCATCTTCAATTTCACTCGATGTCACTGAAGAATATTCTGCTTGGAACAAGAAATTGAGCAGGAATGTGAAGTTTCCGGTCATAATAATATATTCAATAACAGCATGGAAATGACTTCTTAGTGTCTGGAAAACCCATCTTCTGACTGGGAAACCAACAAATGAACTTGTTTCTTTGATTTGCGCTTTGATGCGATTAAGTATTTCAACATCTGGTTGTTCAGTTAATGGAACATTAAATTCATCATTTTTAAGTAATAAATCTGTAAGTGTTCTCATGTACATCATTCTTGTAGAGTTTCCGTAAGGAATTGTTCCACAAAAATCTAAAATTGAGAAAATTTGTGTTACTGTGTAAATGCATTTGAGTGATTCTGTAATTTTGTCAATATATTCGTTGGTCTGTCCGTTGAAATTGTTGCTGAATTTAACGGAAACAGCTTCAGCGTATAATTCTAAAACTTCATTTTCAGGAAGAGGAGTCACAAGAAGTTCGTGCAATTTATGTACAAATTGGGATGTAAACATTTCAGACACGGCTGGATAATTCGATTCCAAGCAAACGAACTGATTAGAAAAATTTGGTGGATATAAATGATCGTGTTTCATGCTCATTGATTTGTCTGTGGTAACATCGATGCCTAATTTTGCCAATTCTTCGATGTATTTGTTTAAAAGGAAGTTTTCTTGAGACGTAATTCGAATTCTTGATTCAAATTGTTTGTTGTAAGGCAATATCTTGGAACCAAGATTGATATTGATTTTCTCATCAAAAATTTCAAATTTTTCTGTCGTGAATTTATTTAGAAGAGATGAAATTTTGTTGATTGCTTGAATGTAGCTTAAATTTGTTTTAATTATATTAAACTCTGCAACAATTTTGTCAAGAGTTGAAAATAATGAGCTTACATTGAGAAATGCTCGAATATGATGAGGTCCAACGTCAATATCCGAATTTGATTTCTTTGTTTCTTCGATAAAAGTAATGAAACTATCGATCTCCAAGATTCTGCAAGGAGAATTATCCTTTAACATCGTTAAAAACTCAATAAGTCTCGAACAATAATTGGAAACAGATTTAATTCGTGGTAAATACGGAATTATGGAATTGATTTTTGCTGCAAAGATTCTGATAACTCTTGTGTAGTCGTAAACTTGTAAAATTGTATCGCGAATACCAAAATTTGGAATTGATAACAAAAACTGTTGAAAAGTGAACCATTTAACAACAAAACTATCAGAGTTAAATGTATTTATCGATTCTTTAATAGATTTCAAACTGTTGAACAAAGTGCCATTTCCAGAATTTAATTCTCCAAGAATTGACATAACTTCTCCTTGAAAATTTGTGACTTCTTTCCTCGGCAGACGCAAATAAAGATGTTCTTTCTTTGCTCTCGACACGGAATCTCGTCCATGTCGCATTTTGTCCAAATTCTAAATAATAAAAGGTGACAAACAGATCTTGCAAAATCGGAAAAACTTGTAGATGTAGCTAGCTGATGATGTATATAATCAAATTACTAAAGAAAATCGGGTATTTTATTATAAATTGAAGATTCAATAAAGAACAAGGTTTTCATTTATTGTCTATCAATGTATGTATCGTTAAGCTTGTGATCTTATTAGTAGTTGTATTAAAATTGTTTGTGATATATAAAAAAAAGTTATGAACATTTTATTTCTTTGCGCGTGTGGTCTTCTTGACTGGCGCGTTTTGTCTTTCTCCAATGTGTATTTCGATTTCCTTGATCTTGCCGATAAGGACTCTTTCTTTCTCGTCAAATTCAGTGACGAACTTTTCATGCATTTTGGCAAGTGTCTCCTTGAGCATGTCTGCTGGAACTTGTGGTCCTCTATCCTTGACCTCTTCCTGCTCTACCGGTTGTGGTATTTCCGGTGGAACTTCCTTTATCTGTTCTTGAGACTCATTTCTTGGTGATGATGTCGATCTATCGCGTGATTTACTGGATCTTCCGGAATCGTGCTGTGATGAGATTGATTTCTGCTCTTCTGTATCGTTTGCTGACTCTGGAGCTGATGAAGCTATCGTGGACTGGTCCATTTCCATCTCTGAGAGTGCCGGCATAAGCGGAAGCTCAATCGTTGTCGGTCCGAGTGTGCGGAATTGAAGAACTGGCTTCTTTGTGAAGCAATATTGAATCATTTTCGCATTTCTAAAGAAACTAGAAATAAAGAATTCCTGGATAATTTTAATGTCTGATATATAGAAGATTCCGGATGAAAATGGAGGACGTTCAACACAATGTATCAAAAGAACGTGCTCAAATCTTTTTGCTAACTTCTCTGGTTGATAATATGGAGAGAATATAATTTGCTGAAGCATGGCGATGTAAATTGTAAGAAATACGATGGATTTTGAATACGAGAACTGATTATCTGAAGCAAATAAAAGCGCTTCGTGAACTAAATCGATTAAAACTTCGCGTGCTATTTCATCAACTTCTCCCTGCTCGTTCTGAACATAAGAATCGAGCTGGAACAAAAATTGAATTCGAGCGCGATACATTTGTTGATCTGGACACGAATTTATACTACAAAGATTTTGCGCTGTGATAATAGGAGAAACCATACCCCTGCTGGTAACAAAATCATCGATTCTTGTCGCTTCTTGCTCTGATAAATCGATCATTAGTGGTTTTTTCTAAAATAACGAATACTGTTATTATGGGGTGCAAAATAAATTTAAAGGGGAGTGTTTACATGGCAGAAAATGCTTACATGGCAAATAAAAATCACGATAACAATATTTGTGATAAAAATGTGTTTTTGATGTCAATAGCATCAGCATGATGAGCACTTTGATATTTTGCATGACAAAATGCGTTGCAATTGAGTGTGTTTTCAAATTCATATTTTTCAGTGTGGGTTGAACAACTTGACATCTATCAATTTATTCTCTTCACTCTCAAATGTTCTTTCATTCAGTATCATACATTTAACAAAATAAAGAATGTTGATCGCTAAAACAGATTTTTAAATTTTCGACTTTTGTGATTCATCAATGTTTGAGAATCTAGTAATCAATTCACTTTTAGTACTTGCATCATGCAGACAGTTGCTAAGACAGAGAAGTTCGGTGTTGTTGAGATTGGTGCCTTCTCAAATCTCAACAAGTATGAGCATAATAAGGCCTTCCTTCAGAATGCTATTGGATCAACATCAATGGAGATCTCAATCACAAAGTACAACCCAGGAGAGCAGATTCCATTCTTCCATGATCATAAGAACCACGAGGAAATCTACATTGTCACAAAAGGAAATGGTGAATTCCAACTCGATGGTAAAGTTTTCCCTATCAAAGAAGGAAGTGTTGTCCGCTGTGCGCCAGGTGTTTCTCGCAATTTGAAGAACACTGGTAATGAAGAATTGATTGTCATTTGCGCACAGGCAGACAATGGATCAATGAAGCACAAAACAATGGAAGATTACTTCATTACACAGACAGAAGCAAAGTTCTCTAAGTAAAAATAAACATATCAAATTGTTAAAATATTTTTCTTAATCTATCAAGGTCAAACCCAAATTATATAAAAGGGTGATACAATGATTTCAATTCTTGTGTTTGTATTATTGCTAATTAACTATGTCACTGATTGTGACTTCAATATCTTTCACATCATTTTTGATGGCAAACTTTGATGATATTTTTCATCCGATGTATGTTTGTTCTATATTTTGTTGAAATTGTAGTTTTTGTATCTTTAAATAGAAGCTGGTGAAGTGATTCTAATATTTGTGATTTAAAAATTTTGATATCTTTTACTAACAAAAAATCGACGTTTATTGAGATAAAAGGGTCTTTGCTAATTGCTTAATATCGACAAATCCATTATCAATCTTGAGATTCTGGAATAATTGTGTCATTTGATCGTCTGTAAGTGGTCTGCGAATCTTTCCTAATACGTCTTTGACGACATCCTTGTGGACTTTGCCTGTTCCATCTCGATCAAATAGCGTAAAGGCCTTAATAAGTTGCTTTTCTGTGCTCGCGTAACAGCCGACGTGGTGAGCGATGTAAAGATATCCGTTGCGTGATAATTTGTTTGAATTTGATATATCGGACATGATATCGTTCATTTCGTCGGCGGTCGGATTAAGACCGATCGAGCGAAGCGCACGCTCAACCATTGATGTTTCTATGAAGACATCCTTGTCGTCATCGAACTCCTCGAACGACTTCTTATACTTCTCGAGCTGCACAGCTGTCGGAACAGACATTTTTGAGCGTTTGAATCATTCCTTTCAGTTTTTTCCAATAACTGTCATAACGCAAAATTTTATGACATGAAGCTTTTTGTCATGTAAATCGATAATATCTGTCACTCGGAATATTTCATTTGTTCCATATGAGCAGAACGCCTTTCTATGATATATCAGTTTGGATCATTTGAATGCAAGTCGCACATGTGTATATTGTAATGATGCAGATTCTTTTTGATATTTTTAATAAAGTTTTCATTTTTAAATTTTCATGATAATGTTGGAATCAAATAGCATAGAACGCATAAATCCGAGGATAATGCGTTATAGCGCTCAATTTAAATCATTTGTGCTTAGAGTGTGAAATAAAAATCATTGAGAAAAAAACAATTGTTTATACAGAATCAGATTCATATTCATAGCAATATTCGGACTCATCTTCAGCAACCTTTTCGATCTGTTTCTTAAGGAATTATACTGAAATATCGGAGTAGTTCTCGGAATCAGATGAGCTTAATGAGTGTGATGAGGATGTCGGTGGCTTCAGAAGGCCTCTGGTTGGTCTCTGCTTAGAAGCAGAAGCAACAGTCATAGCAGCATCAGCAGCTTCGTCGTATAATGATCTTGCTTTAACAGGAGTTTTATGATCATTCTTTTCGTCTTCATCTTCCTCGTCATCATAAATATATTCATTTTCATAAACGTATTCGACGATTTCGACATCTTCATCGTATTCTCTGTCATCGATCTTAGTTGGTTCAGCATCTTCAAGAATGAGGATTTCCATTTCTCTGCGCCTTCTTTCTTCTTCTTCAAGTCTTCTTCTTTCAGCCTCTTCTGCGAGTCTCTTTTCCTCTTCTCTCATGCGCTCTTCCTCCTCTTGCTTCTTCCTCGCCTTCTCACGCTGTCTCTCGGCTTCAGCTTCGGCTTCCTTCTGCTTTCTGAGCTTTTCAAGTTCTTCCTCGAGTTTCTCAGCTTCTTCTTGCTTCCGCTTTCTTTCGGCTTCAGCTTCTTCAGCCTCTTTACGCTTTCTTTCGGCCTCCTCTTCAGCTTCCTTCTTCCTCCTCCTTCTGGCCTCTTTAGCTTCTTCTTTCTTGCGTCTGGCCTCTTCCTCGGCTTCCTCTACCTTACGACGTGCTTCTTCTTCAGCTTCCTTGCGTTTCCTTTCGGTCTCTTGTTCAGCTTCGAGTTTCTTCCTGTTGGCCTCCTCTTCAGCTTCCTTCTGCTTCTTCTTAGCCAAGTTCTCTGCTTCTTCCATTCTCCTCTTTGCTTCTTCCTCGGCCTCTTTGCGCTTCCTTTCGGCTTCTTCCATTCTCTTCTTGGCTTCGGCTTCAGCTTCCTGTCTTCTTCTTTCGGCCTCTTCAGATTCCTGACGCTTTCTTTCGGCTTCTTCTTCAGCTTCCTTCTTTCTTCTCCTTGCTTCTTCAGCTTCCTTCTTATGCTTGGAAACTTCTTCTTCTATCTCTTCCTTCCTGCGCTTGGCATCTTCAGCTTCTTTCTTCTTTCTTGCAACTTCTTCTTTGGCCTGATTGACTAGAGCTTCTGCCTCTGCGAGCATCTGCTTTCTTTTTTCATCGGCCTCCTTTTCTTCTTGTTCGCGCTTCTTCCTCCTTTCTTCAGCCTCTTTCTCCTCTTGCTCGCGTTTTCTTCTTCTTTCCTCAGCTTCCCTTTCTTCCTGTTCACACTTCTTTCTTCTCTCTTCGGTCTCTCTTTCTTCGCGGGCGATTCTTTCTCTCCTCTCAGCATCTTCATGTTCTTCCTTTTCTCTCTTCAGACGCTTTCTTTCCTTCTCTTCCTTCTTCTCTTGTTCTCTCTTCCTTCTTCTTTCCTCTTCTTCTGTATCTTCGAGTTCTCTTCTTCTCCTTCTTTCAGCGTCTTCCTTTTCAGCCTGTTCTCTTCTCTTTCTTCTAGCTTCCTCTTCTTCTGCATCCTGCTGGAGTCTCTTTAATCTTCTTGCTTCCCATTCAGCATCTTCTTTAGCGCGTCTTTGTATTCTCTCTTCGTCCTCTTGCCTGTCTTCTTCCTCGCGCTTCTTTCTTCTTTCACGGTCAGCACGCTCTTCATCAATGATTTTCTTTCTGAGATTCTCAAGAGCCTCCTTTTCTTCATCGAGCTTCTTCTTGTTCTGCTTGGTGATTTCAGCGGCTTCTTCTTCGAATTTCCGCTTTCTCTCTTCCTGAGCAGCCATCTCTTGGATTTCACGGAGCTTCTTCTGTTTCTCGAACTCCTTCTGTTCGTCTTCGTATCTCTTTCTTCTTTCTTCGGCTTCCTTTTCTTCCTGTTCCTTCCTCTTTCTCTTTTCTTCTTCATGCTTTCTGTCTTCTTCTTCGCGCTTCCTTCTTCTTTCCTCATCAGCCTTTGCTTGCTGTTCTTCTAATTCCTTGCGCTTCTTTTCTGACAAAGCCATATCTTTAGTGATCTTCTGCTTGAGTTCTTCCGTGGCTCTTTCTTCCTCTTCGCGCTCCTTTCTACGCTGTTCGAGTAATTTGTTTTCTTCATCTATTTTACGCTTGTGTTCTTCCTCGAGGGCTTTTTCTTCAGCTTCTCTGCGCTTCTTCATTTCCTCTTCCGCCTTCTTAACTTCCTGTTCACGCTTCTTTCTTGCTTCCTCGGCCATTTGCTCGAGTTCCTTGAGCTTGTCTTGCATGGACCTCTCATGCTTCTTGTCAGCTTCTTCTCTTGCCTTTCTGGCTTCCTCAGCAAGTCGTTCCTCATCTTCCCTGAGTTTCCTTGCTTCCTCGACAAGCTTATCGGCCTCTTCGCGCTTCTTTCTTGATTCTTCGATCATCTTGTCTTCTTCCTCCTGGCGGTGCTTGCGTGCTTGTTCAGCCTTTTTCTCTTCTTCCTCGAGCTTTCTCTTTCTTTTTTCGTCTTCCTTCTGATGTTGTTCTCTTAACTTTTCGAGTTCTTTCTCAGCCTCATCGAGTTTTCTTCTAGCCTCAGCTTGCTTCTTTTGGCGCTCTTCTTCCTCTTCTTCGAGTTTTCGTCTTCTTTCTTCATCTTCCTTTCTGCGCTTTTCTTCTTCCTCTTGGATCTTCTTTCTCCTCTCTTCTTCTTCCTTCTGCTGTTTGGCCTTTCTCTCTTTTTCTTCATCATCGAGGCGCTTTCTGTGCTTCTCGAGCTCTTCTTCGAGCTTCTTCTTTCTCTCTTCTTCCTCCTTATTGGCTTTTGCCTTTCTTTCGGCTTCTTCTCTATCAGCCTTCTCCTTGCGCTTCTTTTCATCTCCTTCGTACTGCTTCTTCTTTTGTTCGAGCTCTTCTTCAAGCTTCTTTCTTGCTTCAGCAGATTCTGCGTTCATCTTTCTTCTGATTTCATCCTCTTCATCAGCAAGTTTCTTCTTTCTCTCTTCCTCCTCTTCGGCCAATTGCTTTCTTCTTTCCTCTTCTTCGTCAGCCAACTGCTTCATTCTCTCAGCCTGCTCCTTTTCGAGCTTCTCTCTGAGTTCTTTCTCATCTTCCTCGAGTTTCTTCCTTCTCTCGGCTTCTTCCTTTTCGGCCTTTTCTCTCTTTTCAGCAGCTTCGGCTTCGAGTTGTCTCTTTTGTCTTTCGAGATCAGCCATCTTCTTTCTTCTTTCCTGCTTAGCTTCTTCAGCTTTCTTTCTCGCTTCCTCGCGTCTTTCTGCGTCTTCCTTCTCGAGTTCTTGGCGCTTTCTTTCCAATTCATCGGCAATTTGCTTTCTTTCTTCTTCATCCTTCATTGCTTGTTGCCTTCTCTGCTTTTCAACTTCTTCGAGTTGGTGCTTCTTTTCCTCGAGTTCTCTTTCATTAGCAAGTCTCTGGGCTTCAATGACATTCTTTCTGGCCTGATCTTCGAGTTCTAACTCTCTTCTCCTTCTTTCTAACTCTTCTGCGAGTCTCCTCTTTTCTTCTTCTTGCTGCTGCCTTAACCGGGCATCTTCCTCAGCGAGAGCTCTCTCTTTGGCCATGATTTCTTCTTCTTTTTGTTTTGTTTCTTCTTCGAGTTTTTCTTCTTTCCTTTTTCTCTCTTCTTCCTCTTTCTTTCTCTGTTCTTCGGCCTCTTTTCTCTTCTTTTCTTCCTCTTCGAGCTTTTTTCTCTGCTCTTCGAGTCTCTTCTTTTCTTCTTCAATACGCTTTTCTTCTTGTTTTCTCTTTTCTTCGGCCTCCTTTTGTTTCCTTTCTTCCTCTTGTTTGCGCTTTTCTTCGGCTTCCTTTCTCTTCTTTTCTTCTTCTTGCTTCTTCTTTTCTTCCTCTTGCTTGTGTTTCTCTTCGGCCTCCTTCTGTCTGCGCTTTTCTTCCTCTTCCTTCTTACGCTTCTCTTCTTCTTGTCTGCGTTTTTCTTCTTCCTCTTGGCGGCGCTTTCCTTCCTCTTCTTGTTTCTTTCTTTCTTCTTCTATGCGCTTCCTTTCTTCTCTTCTGCGCTGTTTTTCCTCGGCCTTACGCTTTTCTTCTTCCTCTATTCTGCGCCTCTCCTCTTCCTCTTGTCTGTGCTTCTCTTCTTCTTTCTCGCGACACTTTCTTTCTTCTTCTTCAGCTTTTCGGCGCTTTTCCGCTTCAATCGCTTGCTTCTTAGTGAGGCGCTCGCGCTCAAGTCTTGCAAGTCTCTGTTCTGGCGTTTCGTTACCGATCCATTGCTGATTGTTGTCCCAATCGTCTTTCGCCGTAGTAACGAGTTTCTGGAGTTCCCTCAACTGCTCTGGAGGAATTTTGTTGTCATCAAGAATGAGTGTATCTAAACGACGTGTATCTTTGCGAGATTTAGGCTCTTGAAGAATGAATTTGCGGAAAACGTCAACAAGGCGAGGATCTAATGCGCAATCTGTCATTTCGACTCTCTTAAATTGATATGGAGAGATCTTTTCGAGATTACCTCTGATTGCAATTGGTTCAAGAGGGACATGGTCGATTCTTAAGACATCAACAGTGTTATTGCAGACGTGTAGTGAATCAAATAGCTCGTTAAGTGATTGCTGAGGAATCTTCATATTTGAGATTTGCAATGTTTTGAGTGTTTTCGATTTGGGAAGAACAATGCTTAAAATCTTGAAAAGGTAGTTTAAGTAGTTTGGTTTTAACGTGTGCATTGAGTTTTGAATAATTTCTTGATTTCGTTTATTCTTGTTTAAGCTCTTCTCTTCTTTCATTAAGAGATCGCATGAGAATCTGATGCCTTCCACCTTCTTAAATATGATATTAGGCAAAGGATGGAAAAATTTATCATAATCTTCTGCTTTCATCTCCGAAAAATCGTAAGAGCAGAATATTTTGTCGCCATGACCGAGTTCGTACATTTCTTCGACTGTGAATGGAATCACTTCAGTCTCAGAGGCCTCTGGCGAGATAATCATTTGTATTTATTTAATAAATTTAGAATAAATTTTATATCATTTTTTGGTTTATAGGATTTTGGAGCTGTTTGATAGAAGAAAACACAATAAAAAATAAATAACAGCGAATGTTATCAAAAAATCAAAAATACCATATAAATTGATGCCTATGAAGTGTATACGTCATGAATTTCAACCATTTTCCGCCAGAATTTGGAAAATTAGTTGGACAAAAGTGAATAGTTTACGTGTCATATATTCACTCGGATTTAATTTGTTGCTATTCCAAGATGTAAACAATAAAATATTAATTAACTTTCGATACTTATCATATTTTTCTAGACTATGTGGACAAATATCTTAATTATGATCATTTTAGATAATGAATCTTCTTAATATTTCATATTGGGCTTAAATATTCTATATTTATTTATAATATAGATGCAATAGAACATATTATATAATATGTTCATCTTCAATAATTAAAAATAAATTTCTCAAGAAATATATTATTGAAATAGACTTGAGTCTATAATAAAATGATTATATTAAATGCTTTGTGACAATGTTTACTGTGAGTTCATCTTTATATCAAATATAAAATGAGTTTTAATGATGTTTTAGAAAGGTTCGAAATAGGTTCGGTTAGTTTTTTATCCAAATTCTCGAAAAACAAAGTGTCTAATATATAAAGCATTGAAAAGCGAGAAATAGTGATTTTATAATGGGCAGAAAGGAATGAAGAGAGAAAATAATAAACCACACATGTGTGACAATCTGTCATACAAAAAAATTAGGGTTTGCAACCAAACATCCCCTCAAAATTTCCAAATACATAAAATTGGTGAACCAATGATTGAAGCGATTAAGCATATCAAGGAGTTCGTCGTCGCTTATTCTACGACCACTACTCCAGAGAAGCCAGAGCCAGAAGCAGAGGAAGCTAAACAACTCGTGAAGAATCTTTTCTCTTATGGGAATGCCAATTATTATTTATCAGCTATCACGTATTTGTTGGAGATTTCCGATATCAAAGAGACTGAGAAACTGCTTCAGCAGCACAAAATCGGTGCAGACACTTCCCTTATCGGAATCCCAGCATATCGCTCTTTAGTCGACAAATACATCGCTCTACACAACGAATTCGAGGAGTTCAAGGCCAAGGCAGGCAACGCTCTTCCTAAAGTCGAAGCATTGAACAGCTCATTGAACACAATGCTGACAGATGAGCAGCAGTGCCGCAACGAGCTCGAAGTCAGACTCTCCAAGATGACAGACCAGCACAGGAAGAACATTGAGGATCTCCGTAGCAGAGTCACGTCCAGAGAAACAATGATTCACACCTTAGAAGAGAGAATCGACAAGCTCACAGCTGAAAACGCCGCTCTCGCCAAGAGCAAGGGACGCAATGTCGAGGCTGTCTATCAAGAAATGCAGAACTTGAAGCTCGACCTCGAGATGAAAACCGAAAAGCTGAGAATGGTCGAAGAACAGAATCGCCAGAATCTCATGATATACGCCAACGAGATAAGTCAGCTCAAGGACGAGAACTTGAAGTTGGCGGAGAAGGCATCAAAGGAACCGCAAGAGGCTCCAGCAGCATCTGCAGACATTCCAACATCGCCAGTCAAGGCTCCAGCACCCCAGAAGCCACCAGTGCAGACCATTGAGGAGGTTTACGCTGAGATTTTCCAGGCCATCGACAGAAACAGCATCAACCAGAGAGCTATCGAAGAAATATCTAAAGCAGTCTTTAAGTCACTCGAAAATAAGCGTAAACTCGCTGCAGACATCCTCGCAGTATTCGGCGTTAAGTCTTACGAGAATGTTGTCGAAGAACTCGACGCACAGAAGAAGGCTCTCGACGAAAAGATCGAAAACGAAAGACAAGAATTCGAAAATGAGAAGGCAACAATCGAACAAACAAACATAGACATCGCTGCTACAAATGCAGGATTAGAGAAGTCCATTGCAGAACATCAGGAAGTCCTTAAGGGCATCAAGGATGATATTTCTGCAAAGGAGGCAAGATTCAGAGAGCTCACAGGTGCCCTCGAACGCCTTGAGAGCGATATCAGGTCTAACACAGCTATCCAAGAAAAGAACATAGCAACACTCAACGACTTGATCGCAAAGGTTGACAACAATCAAGCTACGCTCAACACAAACAAGGAAGAGTTGCAGAAACTCCTTGAACGTGTCACAGAGAAGACAATGGAATTAAACAACATCAAAGAAACAAACAAGAACGTTCTCATGGAGATCACAACAAACAACAGCAAGATAGAGATATTATTAAGTGAAATTCGCCAGTCTGACGAAGAATGCGCGAAACTCAACTCCGAGCTTTCATCGCTCAACCAGCGCCTCGAGCTTCTCCAGAAGAACAAGCAACAGAACGAGACATCATTGGCGAACCTCAGAGAGAGTATAACGAAGCAGAACGAACAGACAAAGACAACACTTGGAAATGTCACAAATCTCGAAACGAAATGTGCCCAAGTCAACGAAAACTTACAACTCCGTATACAGGCCATCAGAGATGCTGCTGACAACATGCAGGAGGTCGCCGAGGAACACAAGAAGCTCATGGCACAGATGAACGAACTCGCGGACTCCTTACAGAAGGGGCTCGATGATAGAACGCCATTCGATGACGAACTTCACTAAATATATCTTTTCATTAACTCTGTTAAATATACAACGTTTTCAAAATAATATCGATTTAAAAAATTATATTTTCTTTCTAATTCTACCTTTTGTCCTTCACATGTAACAACTGCTTTGATTATTTATCAATTCTAAACTTGTTTAAAGCTTGTTATTTCCGAAAGATTTTTGGAAAATCGCACAGAATAAAGAAAATTAGTATTTTGTCACTTGAATTCTGTCATAGTATAAGGCATTAATATTGATTTATCAAGCCAAAAGGTCCAAAACAATAATATTTTTCATGATCAAAATACAGTTGGAATTGAAGTTCAGGAGTTTAAATTCTACATTTTTATCACCAATGTTACTTAAATCTCAAATCCAGAAAAGGATATTGAGAATTTGAAAAAAATGACATTTCAAATATGTAAAATTATGGTTTGAGAATTCAATCTTAATCATGATTTTCTATGTTAAGTTGAATGACAATATTAAAAATAATCAATTACATTTATCGATTAATGACACTCAAAAATATAAAAGAATTGAAGCTAAATACTTTGAATTTACTATTTCCATAATGAAATTAAATGAGCAAATCAAAAATAGCATATCACGGCGAATAAAAAATGATCGATCAATATTGAAACGAACAGAAATTTATCACATTGAATTTATACATGGCATAATGAGTATTGATTAAATTCAAAATAAAAGCCATGTATTAGCGTTAAGTTCGACGTGGCCACAATCAAATTCAAAATTAGCCAATCTTCTTTTAAATTTAAAATATATTTAATGAAAGAAAGTTGAATTTTATATCAAAGCATGATAAAATCGAATAATAAACCAATTGCCATCGATTTTTTGATGAATTCAGCAACTGAAACTTCGTCTGTTTGCAGAAAAATGGAAAAGAAACGATATGTTGCGACCGAACAATGCCAAAAAAGTCATTTATCAAAATGTCTTTCAAGAAGACTGACTACTTGATGTTCCTCGAGAAAAAGCCTATTCCTGATTTAGGCGTCGGTTTCATGAAGTGCGCCACGAATCCAAAGGTCTTAAACCTCGGAACAGCTGAAAATCGCCTCGTTGAAGAATATATTTTGCCAATTTGCAAGGAAAGACCAGAATTTAACGCCATCAACTTAACATACACAGGCGGAATGCACACAGAGAAGCTCCGTCAGGCTCTTGCAAAGCTTTATGAAGATCATCTCGGAATGAAAAACGTCAATGGCGACCAAATTTTATTCGGAAGTGGCATTTCTCACCTCGTTGAGAGAATCGCTTTCGCATTTTGTCAGAAGGGAGACTTAGTTTTGATTCCAGAGCCCGCTTATGGATGTTTCGAGCCAGATATGTATCCATGTGGCTGTGACTTCCAATACATCGACTTAGAGAACCTTCCTCCGTCACCACCAGAAAATGCTAAGATATTGTTGCTTACGAACCCAGGAAATCCAATTGGAGACTTAATTCCAAACCCAGACAAGGTTTTGAAGTGGGCATTCTCTAATCCAAACCTCCATGTCTTCACTGACGATGTGTACGCACTCTCTCTTCGCGGATCTGAATACACTTCTTTGATGTCACATCCAGACGCTGATCCAAACAGAATCCACCACTTATACGGTGTCTCCAAGGACTGGGGCATGGCTGGATTCCATGTTGGCATCTTCTACACACCAAACACAGAAGTTTTCAAAGCCGTTCGCACATGTATGGGTTGCTACCACATCAGCAGCGATACAACACAGATCCTCGAGCGCTTGTTCTGCGACATTGAACTTCGTGACAAGATTATCGTCGAAAGCAAGAGAAAACTCATCTACAACATCAATCTTACAGAAAAGATGCTCCAAGAAGGCGGCATCGAGTTCAGGCATTGTGATGGATCGTTATTCATCATGATCAACCTCACAGACCTTGCTCCAACAAAGGAGGAGGAGAGGAAGCTTTGGCTCGACCTCATCGACAACTTCAACATCCACGTTCTTCCAGGCGCAAACGGATTCAGATATCCAATCCCAGGATGGTACAGACTTTGCTTCTCTGTTGAGGAGCCAGTTCTCATCCAGGGCCTTAACTATCTCATTGATGGCGTCAAGAAGTTGAGAGCAGCCAAGGCACAGGCACAGTGAATATAATTCTAAAAATACAAACTATTTTAATATACAAACAAAAAAATATAAATATTATGATGGTGGTAATGGTGGAAGCTTTGCTTTCTTGTGGAATGTATTATATAAATCATTCTTGTTCTTTTCGTCAAGCACCAAATTCCTGTCTTCAATTTGTAACTTGATAAGCGCCTTTTCAAGCTTCTTTATGTTCTTCTCCAAAACTGGACATTTCTCGCATGTCTTTTCCATGATTTCTTTGATCTCTTGCTTCTTGTCTGAGATGTGTGTGAGCATCTCCATGCACTCTTCATTGAGATCATCAACGATTTTGCTGTATTTCGCTTGGATTGTGTTGAAATCATCTTCCATCTGTTTGATGCGTTCCTCTGAATCTTTTCGTGCTGCTTCGATCTGCATCTGGCAGTCTTCGTAGTGATCGAGTTCGTCGTTATTGAGCTCACTGACAACTGCTTCTTCCTGTTCTTGCAGCTTCTCTGTGAATGTCTCTCTTGCTTTTGCAACAATTTCTTTTGTCTCCGCTCTGAGAGAATCTTCGAGAGCCTGATTTGAAGCTTCAACGCCACACAAATCATTCTGAATGAATTCGATGTTGAGTTCTAAGTCTGCCTTAAGCTTGTCGAGCTGCTGTGATATCTGTTGAGACTTTTCTTGTTCTTGGACAATCATTGGAGTGTATTCAAGTCGAATTGCTTCAACGATTTTCGCTTTTTCATGTTCGAGTTTAATCTTGAGCTCTGAAATTCTTTGTTCGGCGTGTTCGATCTGTCTTATCTTTCTCAACACTTCTTGCTCGTTTACGGAGAACTTTTCTTCAAGTAAGAGAATAACTTTCTCTTTTTCTTGAACTTCTTCGTTCAAAACTTTGATGTTTCCTGATGTTTCATCGCGTTTCTTTTGAAGTGCAATTTCGTAGTTTTTCTGCGCTTCTTCTAACTGTGCTCTAAGAGTCAATGTGTTATTCATTGCCTCTATGTAGTTGTTCTTTGTATCCTGAAGCTGCTTGAGGCCTTCTGCTTCTTCTAACTTCAATGAACGATGAACAGCGATGAATTCTTGTCTCTTCTTGTCGAGATTCGTGTCAGTAGTTGCTGGAGTAGGTTCTGGTGGTGGAGAAGCTTCCTTTCTTGCTGATGCCTGTTGCGATCTCGAAGATAACTGCTGTGAACGAGCTGTTGAACGTGCAGTTGAACGACTTGAAACGTGTGCTGAAGAATTGTTGGAATCTGAGAGTTTATAAAGAGGATCTTTGAATGGTGATTGCGTGATTTTTGTTGGAGTTGGAAGTTCTTTAAATGGATTTACGAACTCCTTTGTTGGAGTCTGCAAATCTTTGTTTGGTGTTTGTTGAATTTCCTTTGGAGGAGTCTCATCACTACGTGAAGAAATGTTTCCGGATTGTGCCAGTGTTGAAGGAACAGGACGAAGTAATTCAAGTTCTGCTTCATGCTGCGCTTTGAGTGCCTTCATCTTCTCGTTGACGGCGTTTTGCACTCTTTGTTCCATTTCTTGACGCTTTTGCTTTTCGAGAGACTCCTCTTCTTCATTGAAGTCATTGTTTTCATCTGATGCTCCAAGTACAGCTCTGTTTTCTTCAATAACTGCTTCAAGTTCAAGTTTAAGTGCTTCAATCTTCGCATTATAATATCTGATGTCTTTTTCACCCTGGCGCTTTGCTTCTTTCTCTTCGTGATCGAAATGATTGTTAATTTCTGCTCTGGTGTCACGCCATTCGTCTTTAACTTGCTGAATTGTTGTTTCGATGTGATTAATTTGGTCTGTTAACTTCTTCATTTCTGCTTCATGTTGATCCTTTAATTCCTTAATGCGCTGTCCGTGGAGTCTCTCTTTCTCTTCAAGATCAGCATTAGATTTATCTTTGTCGTTTGCAATTGATTGACGAAGTTGATTCAATGAATCAGTCATTCTCATTAACTTTGCTTCTAATGCTGCTTGAATTTCTCTTTTCGCGTCCTCTATGTTTGCATCGTGATTGTTTATCATGTCTTGATATCTATTTTCTAACTCCTGTTGCTTCGATTCAATCGTTGCCTTCATTTTCAACTCGTTTTCTTTGATTTGTGCTTTAATTTTGCGATTTTTGTTTTCAAGGTATTCGATTTTTTCTTTTTTCTCCGCTATTTGCGAATTCAAGCTTGCTTCTGTCTCTTTGAATTGGCGCTCATAGTCGGCCTTTATCTGATTCCACTTCTCTTCAATCGCAGGGCCAACTTCGAGATGACTTTTTTGAAGATTTTTATATTTTTCTTGCAAATCTAAAACTTTTTTCTCATCAGATCCAAGTTTCTCATCGAGGTTCTCTTTATGACGTTTGAGTCTTTCGTTGTTTCTGGTGATCTCAAGAGTGACTTCCGCCATTCTTTGATCGATTGCAACATTCAAATCATCAGATGCCTTTTTTGTTGCGTTTTTTGTCATTTCTAAAGCATCCAACTTCATGCTGAGTTGTTTTTCGAAGTGATCAGTAAACCTTTGTGTTTCTATTTTGATTCTTTCGTTCATCGATGAATTCGCGGCTTCAATTCTCTCATTTAGTGACGAAACTATCTTATTGTGTTCTTTTCTCTTCTGGTCGAACTTTTTCGCCATCGTATCTCTTTGATTTTGCAGTAATTGTTCTAAAATTGTTTGACTGTTTTGATTTGACTTTTTTTGTTCAGCTACAAGTCTGTCTATGCTCGCATCAATAGTGTTGGATGAGTCTAAAAGCTGTTTGTAAGATCTCAAATATAATGAATTTAAAGATTCAATGCGTGTTTTCTTAAATTGCTTCACTCTGCTCTGTATTTTTATCAGTTTGTCTGAATTTGTGTCAACATTCAGCGACAAAGCGATATTTCGATATCTCCCGAATATCTCGTCACATTGCGGCATAAAGGTCTTCAATTCCTGAGTGCCTTTCGTGCCGTTTGTTTTCGACATCGCTCTGATGGAGCCGGACAGTTCTGCAATAAAGTGTTTGCACTTGCTATTCGCCTCCGAACTCATTTTTGGTTTTTCTTTTGATGTTTGGTATGTTTATATGATATTAAATGTATTTGCACTTGCAAAATTGCAAAATTCTCAAAATTTAAAAATAACGAACAAATTGCTATTAATCCTTTCGTAGCATAAATTTATACTGAGCTTTATTATAAATGACGCTTGGTCATTAAAATTTTAATTCAAAATGAATATCATTAAAATTTCAAAATTAAATTGCATTCTTTTATCATATATGAAGGTATTAACATTCTCAAATGCTCTTTATTATAATATGTCTTCACTCATCTTCAATATATAATCATAATTAAGAAGAGAATATGCTGATATCTAAAAAATATGGATGAAAAAAAAAGAAATTACTTGAAATGTGTTAAGGGTGTTTAGATGTTGCGAATGCGGAACTGTGTTCTGAGGTGGACGGACCAGCAGAAGAGGGCGAAGGCAGCAACAACAACGAGTGTCTCAATTGGAAGGCCTGAGAACCAGGCAACAACCTTGGACTGGATGGCAATCTTTGTGGAGACAACAGCTGTGTTCTCGCCAGTGCGGTAGAGATCAACTGTGTACTCACCATGGAGGTACTTTGTTGGGATGGAAACACGAGACATTGTAAGGGAGGAAGCAGCTGGGAGTGAAGCAGCAACCTGGCCGTCTGGTCTCATGACCTTAGCAACGAAGTAACCACCTGTGATTGTCTTCTCGTTGAAGATTGTTGTGTAGTCGATTGTGATAGCATCTGGTGTCTGGATAACCTTGGCATCGAACTTGATATCACCTTCGATCTCGTAGTTCTGTGTGAGGGCCTTTCCACCAGCTAAGAGTGGAAGGTACTCATCACCCTTGCGGACGACGATTTCAGCTGTGACTGGACCCTTTGGAACTGAAGCATCGATTGTGAACTCGACTGTCTCTAAGCCCTTCTGGTCGCAGGAAGCTGTGCGCTCAGCGATAACGCGGTCGCCTTTCTTGAGAAGGATGACTGGGAAGGCGAGACCTGGGAGAAGTGCCTTGCCGACCTTCTTCTCCTTGACAACGAGCTCGGCCTTGATTGTCTGGCCGTATGTGAGCTTAGCTGGTCTGTCGAAGCCCTTGACGCCGTCAGCGATGATTTCTGTATCAAGCTTGACAACGATTGGCTCTTCCATGTGGAGTGGGATAAGGAAGCCCTCAGCGTTCTTGAAGTTGAACTCGATTGTGAAACCTGTGGCGAGATCGATGTTCTCATCGACTGTTGTTTCGAACTCAACAGAGATGTTGCCATCCTTAGCAGAGACTTCACCATCAACTGTCTTAGCGATGGCGTTGCCGCACTTAAGGAGCATAGCATACTTCTGAGCCTCAGCAGCACCAGATGGGTAGAAAGACTCAGAGGCAGCATCATGAAGATCCTCGCCGAAGTCCTTCTCGTCCTTGAACATCTCAACAATACCATCAGGGTTAATAACACCTGGAACAAGGGAAACCTTGAGGAGTTCACCAAGCTTTGGTGTGGAGTTGATCTTGGAGGAGATAACTGTCATGTTAGCCTTGTAAGCATAACGGAATTCCTTGCGAGTGTGGATGCCGTGCTGGCGATCACCAATCTCAACGGAAACCTTGAGGTGGCCGTCGGGGAGTGGGTGCTTTGGATCGAATGTGTACTGGAATGTGTGGTCGAGCTTGAACTCGTTGGATTCGTAGAAGAGGAGAGCATCAGAGGCATCATAGACAGCGAATGTGGCTAATGTGTTCTCTTCAACTTCGATACCCTCTTCGAAGCGGCCGTGGAGGACAGACTTGATTGTAGCACCTGGCTCGATAACACCACCGGCCGGGATGAGCTCATCAGCGCCGATTGTAGCCTCGCAGGAGATATCGACTGGGAGGGAGATGGAGGAGTGGATGTTCTTTGTCATGTCGACCTGGTTGCCATCACGGATTGGCATCCAAGCGTTAACATCGAATGTGATTGGACCGAGCTTAGAAGCTTGTGTGAAGCGGTCACCAATCCAAACACCATTGCGTTCATCGAACTCAAGCTTTGTCTCAGCAGCCTTCTCGTCACCTAATGTGACTGTAACGTTAACCTGAACGAACTGGTTAATGAAACGCTTAAGGAGGCGGATGGAAGCAGCTGGGCGGATAACCTGGTTGAGTGTAAGGCCACCACGGGAGATATCGATAACCTGGTTATCTGTTGTGATAGCGAAGAGCTGAACATCTAACATCTTCTCGAACTGACCATCGTGAGCAAGAAGGCGTGTGAGGTAGTAGAGATCGTTGATGGAGTCTGTGACATGAAGGAAGTCCTTAACATCCTGTGGGATATCAAGATAGTTGTCAGATGTGCCAGAGCAAAGAACACGGCCAATTGTGTAAAGAGTGATGTTCTTGGCCTTGATGCCGTCAGAAATGATCTTCTTGACGAACTGTTCAGCACGGTAGTTGTTTGTGGAGAGGGAGATGGCCTTGGAGATGGATGTACCATAGATCTGAGCATCGATTGTGTCAACACCATCGAAAGAGTAGTGGTCATCCTGTGTGTGGTCTGTGATGAAGTTGCGGATGGCGAATGTGTTAAGCCATGTGAGCTCGTTCTCGAAGTTGTGAAGTGTGAGGTAAGCGAAGTGTGTAGCCTTGACGGATGGGTCAGCATCGTTGGAGTCACGGAAGAGGCCAGAGTTGGAATCGTAATGGTTCTTAAGGAATTCAATGATAGATGGGACATCAAGGGACTGTGGCATAAGGACTGTAGCCGCCTTGAAGTAGTAGTATGTAGCCTCGACGGAGGACTTCATGCCTGGGGCCATACCGGCACCACCGTCACGGTTACGGAGGGATGTGATGAAACGCTGGGCGTTAGGGAAGTTCATGTGGTTGTAGAGACCATATGTGAAGCCAAGGTAGATGGCGTGATATGTTGTCTCGGCATTTGGCTCTTGGTTAGCCTGCTCGATGAAGCCACCGTTAGCATGCTGCTTCAAGCCAATCTCGGCAAGGCGCTTGCCAAGTTGATAGTGATCAATGGCAGCACGTGAGAAAGTGGCGAAGAGAAACATTATTTTTTTGGTTTGACCCGAAACTCAAAAGTGACATCGTCTAATGCCACTTCACTTTCACCAATTCTGACTATTCGCGTTATAAATCCGCGAATAGTATACTACAGAATTCAAATATCATGAATCCAAATTATTCTGACAGATTGGGCTATTTGACAGTCACGTTTTTGATTTCTCACCGAAACTGTTTTTCATTTCGAAATATTGTTTAGATTTGTATTGTGTTTCTATTTATCGCGATTTTGGCCCCATTTGTAATAATACATTTCCGTCATTCTGACAAGACCGATTTTGGCATGTAAAGTCTGAAGTTTAAAACCTTTATTTCTGGAGTTTAGTAGTATACAGATTGTGATTTATCATGGGAGTCTAAAATTTTGTCCACTCATGATAAATCCCCAATCTGAGAATATCCATAATCAGAAGTGTTAACTCTCAAATTTGGTTTTTAGCGACCAAAATTGGCAAATTTAGCATTATCATTATGTAAATGTTATAATAAACCATATTTTAAAAAGTGTATAAGGTTAAAAGTCACGTTTTTTCACAATTTATTTGACACTGTTTACATTAATAAAATAGTATATATGATGCTTATTATTTTTCTATCGTTTTTATTTTTGAATACTTTATTTTTATTAATCATTAATTTCATCATATTCATTGGGAGGCTATGAGTATAAGTTGGTGTATCATATTAAAAACATGTTATATTGAAAAAAATCTTTATAAAGAAGATTTTGAATTCCTTCATGCCCTGTTTCTCATGGGTTCAATATTTTGTTTCAAATTAAATATAGATATATAAATACTGTATTAAGTTCATTATATATCATAACAATTTATTGAGGCTTATGGATAGATGCAACGCGTTCGTATTCTGTTATTAAAGCTGGTATTTCTTCGGTCAATATCTTATTTGTTTCACTTTGAATATTATCTATCTTATCTTGCAACTTGCTATAACTTTCTGGAGTAACAGAAGCTACTTGAATCATTGTTTTGATTAAGTTATTAATATATTCATAATCAGGTTCCTTCCCTAATAAAAGATCATTGATTTTATTCTCTAAATCCGCGTTTTTCGTCTCTAATTCATCTATGTATTCTTTGTACAATGGATCTAGAGGGACTTTACCATCGATTTTTTGGAAGAATTTTTCATCACGAGCTTTACCATCATTAATAAGTCCATTCTGTTTCTCCAATTCGTTTCTTATGAATTTTGACATATATTCTTCTGTTTCTGTTTCAACGACATTAACTTCTGGTGCTATATCCATTGATAACTTTATTTATTAGGGTCTGTCTTGTATTAAAAGGGTTTATAAAAAAATCGAGTGTAAATGGAACTCAGTTTATTAACCGATGACCAACTCGCACTCAGCTCAGGAATAATTGGCAAATACCTATCTGATCCACTGGTCTTGACTGACTTTCAAACGAAAAATTCATCACTCGAGAATATTGTTGAATACAATCTCGCTTCAATAATGGCAAGAAAGGATTCAAGAAAGTGTGTACTCACTAAATCCGGCTCTGTTGATGAAATGAAATCATCGATTGATTTAACAAAGTTCTTAATACCAACTATTTCACTAACTTTTATACAAAAGAACAAACCGGTAGCAGCTGAAGACAACAAACATTTAACAAAAGTTCGAATTAATGATTTCGTTGGTCGAGGAAAAACATCTTATCGCATACGACCACAGCAATTAGCCATAGAAGATAGCGTGATTAGCAACACTGTCTTCAACAGAACACATTATCTACTCATGTTTGGTGCTCTTGGTTCAATGATGAACGCCTCAGATGATGAAGGCGAGCCAGAAGAATTAACAGTAACAGGAACTAGATTTAACCCTCGCGGAAACAAACTTGATGCGCTTGCTGATGAAGATAATTGCACAGATTATGATTTAGTGACTATGGCTAAATATCCCGGAACTTACTCGAACTCAGAGCAAAATATAGTTATGAACCTTAGGTTGAAGTTTTTGCACAGTCTAACAGCTACTATTCGACAATTTTCAGAAATTAAATTGCAATATCCATTTAATTACAAGTCTAAACCTGCAGAATTTAGTTTTCATCCATTCAACTACTCCGATTATGCAATCATTATTAATGTTTTAGTTGCATTCGCACATGAATCAACCGCTTTTCGCGATTTTGATTTGATTCAAGAAATACTTTCGACATTTACGGAATTTATCAGCCTTGGCATAAAGCATCCTAACTCACCAGTACATTTTGTCTGTGGAGAAATCATTCTCAGATTTATTTATATCACCCATCTTTTTATATGTAACTTAGCCTCAGGAATGAGAGAAACGCCACATTCTTTGTTTGGTTTCTTGTCACTCATGCAAGTTGATGGTTTGGGCCCTTTCTTCACAGAGATTGAAAATGAAGCTGCAGTACTGGCGCACCAAGTTGATATTGGCGGCCTCTATTGCTTTGAATTGAAGGAATACCTGTCTTTAGCAATTTGTGCATCAATGTCGAATTTTGCAGGTTTAATCACAATAGCATCAAATGTTCTTTCATCTGGTCATTGCACGAGAGAAGAAATTGCAAGTGCAAATTCACTGACTGGAGATTTGTATGCTATTAAGATATCATTCGAAAAGCCTCAACAAGTTGTGATTAGATGCTCGAAATTTAGAAAAGTCGACACATTTCTTCCAATATTCCCGCTGTGGAACATGAGCGACAATGCTAACAAATATGCTTCCGACACCAATGAAATTGTATTCTTACCATGGTAATTGTATGTTTTATAACTTTTGTTTGTATTGTAAATATAGTCCTATCAAAAGCTTACTCTTCTATGTTCTCCAATTAGTTTGAATTCCTATGTTTAAGTAAAATAGAATTAAGGGGAAAAAAATAACCTCGTTGAAAGTCGCGATTTTTTCTAGAACTAATACTTCTGGACAAGAAGGCGAACTATTCGTAGCGGATATCGGAATTATTTTCTGTGCTGCGTCTGTTTCAATTGTCAAACACATAGTATACCCTCTACTTCACTTAGATACTTTTAATATTACTTTCAAAATATGTGTTTGATACTTAAATTTTAAAAATATGTATACATACGCTAGAGATTTAATTGTGTTCAATCATATATAGCATTAATATGATGCAATAATTTTAAATATTTAAAATATTCTTGAATAAGATGCACCAATAGCTTCCAAAAGACAGACGCATATATGTTATCGATACTTATGCCTCTTTTATGAATATAATCAACAATTTCAAAATGAATTTTGTAAAAAACATCGTTAAACATAATGTTTTCGGGTAAAAATATTATAATAATATATTAGAAATAAAATTATCGAAAACATTATTTGGCGGGAGAAAAATGACATAATTATTATTTATGTCTAACTTCACTACAAAGTAGCTGAAAACACCCTCAGTCACTACAAACTAACTGAAAACAAGCCTTTTGGAAGATGCTATTTTTGGACAATCATATGAAAAAAATTTGTTTTACCTATATTGTCATCTTAAAATTTTCTTATTTTCTAATTCGTTTTCAATTTTTATGGATTATTCAGTGATTTATCACAATTCTTAAATTGCAATTGCAAAGTATGTTATTTCTTGGTATGAAATATTGCAATAAATAAAAGGTGCGTTTATATTGTATTTAGAAATCGAATTCAATGAATATAATTATGAACTTAAATATCAAATATCAACGTATTGTTGCATTATGTTTGTGATGCAATCTTATCAAGTCTCTTAATTCCGTTCTAAATTCAAGAATATTCTTCTTGTGCCAAATATATACGGAATTATTAAGCATTCATGCGACAAAATTAATAAGTGTCATCCACAGAGAAAAACCTTTAAACAGTTTTCTCCAATAATGGTACCTTATATTCAAATATTGCAATTTTGAAAATTGCAATAAGTGCGTTTTTCCAGTGTTAATATTTCATTCGATTTACATCTATAATTGCTATCAAACAGTACATAAATATATCGACCAATAACATAAGAAATTGTTCAACAATATAATTTGCTAAAAATACATATTTTGAAAGTAATATTAAAAGTATCTAAGTGAAGTAGAGGGTATACTATGTGTTTGACAATTGAAACAGACGCAGCACAGAAAATAATTCCGATATCCGCTACGAATAGTTCGCCTTCTTGTCCAGAAGTATTAGTTCTAGAAAAAATCGCGACTTTCAACGAGGTTATTTTTGATGCCTAGAATTAAAGTTAGTAATTTGAAGGATAATGATATGATATGTTGATGTAATATCGAATTAAAGCTATTGTTGTATTATTATATCTATTTGGAAGTGGCATTTTACTAAATTTTTGAACCAAAAATGCTGATTTAATAAAAATGAAAACAAAATAAGTTTTATTAACTGAGCATCTAGACGAATTTCAATCCCTGAAAACTTTTAACAAGACAAATAGGAGATTTACATGTAGTAGATTAACAATTCATCGAAATATCAAGATTTTATTTTTCATTTTTAGAAAATGGGTATCAGAGCTGTTGGCTTTTTGAAACCCGGGGATTATGGCGACGATGCATCGAAGAAACTCAACAAGTTCAGGGAGTACCTTTTCCAGCTTGGAGCTTTTGGTTTTGAAACCTGGACTTGCAAGATTTTTGCAAGAAAACAACTCGACTCATTAGTTCGTTTAATTCAATTCAACGATACACCCGATCAAAATATACTCATTCAGAAAGACTTAACATTAGTTGGTGATGCCAATTTCCCCAACGTTTTATCGGATATTGGCTTAGTTTTCGATAAAAAGACATTAGTTTTCAAGATTGACGGTTCAATGGCCCAATTAGGTGACTTTAAAGTTCGTTATGGCATTGCTATCGCTAAAGAAAAACAAGTTGGTATTTTATTTGATATCGAATACCTTCCTGTAACAAAATTAGCAGTCAATCCTGAACTTATATTCTCTAGCGTATGTAAAACAATGGATCTTCAAATCAAATTGTATATTCCACAATCTTCCCAAACAGAAGAATACTCATTTACTTGCCTCGGCCAGGACTACATGAAGGTGTTAGCTGATAATGATATTAACCAGTAATTTATATTTATTTCTTTTTGCAATAAAATATATATTTTTTAATTCACAACAGATCTTAAAATACCGAATAAATATATGCTAATTTATGAAAGTGCTTCAAACATTGAATCTTTGTCCCTATAAGATGATTAGTTAAAATATTTTCGAAAAATATCAAAATGAACATAAAAACATTTAATATATTTTAACACTGGAGATGTGTAGAATGTTCTAAGATGCATTGGCGAAGAGCAGCTTCGATTTCGCGAATCTTATCATCGAACTTTTCAATAAAACTATCAACGTTTTGTTTTTGTTTCTTGATTTCTTCTAGCTCGCACTTTTTAACATAACCAATCGATGAAACTTCTTTCTTAGCAATTTCTTTGTCTATTTCTTCTGCTTTAACAAAAAATTCTTTGATTTCTTCTCTAATTTTTGCGTTGTTATTAGCAGATGACTCAGCAATTAATTGCAGCGCTGTACCAAAGTGCTGATTCATCTCACGAACAAGCTGACTCTTATCAATATCGTCGCTCATTTTAGATGTCAAAACCCCTTAAAACATTCAATTTTCACCTTTTTGCATATTTAGAATCTGCATATCATTTATGTCCTAAATAACATCAAATATCTTTATTGAAAGAATGTGTTCGATATATATCTTTTATAATAATCTGATTGATATATTGCTGTATACTCTTCAGTATAGCATTATATGCATATGTTCAATTTATATTTTTAATATCAAACTTCAATTCGATTTTTTTTGATCTTCTTCAATATCTTGATGATATTCATATCCAATTGCTTTCAAACCAGCAGACATTCATATTAGGATGGATTAGTAGCAAGGATTTCTCTTGGTTACTATAATTACACACTATTTATCATTTTTCTTATTTTACTACAAAATAATCAAATCCATGCATTATTTCATTGATGCTCATATTTAAAATGTATAGTATACTAAATACACATCTATAAAATAGTATATTCTCCTATATAAACGAATTTATTTCCACAATTAACATACATTTTTACAGTTTTCGAAATGTTAGACTTATAATTTCATTAAGCAGTAGCATCTGTCTTAATATATAATGCGAAAATAATTTTAATACATATAAATAAAAATAATGTCCGATTTAGAACTTGATATATAGATTTAAACAAAGATGATTTGACCAATCAATGAAGACAATGAATAAACTGATAGCCATCCTATGAATTGGTTCTTAAACCCGTTTCAAAGAGTTCAATTAACAATAAGGAACGTGACAAATGAAGTTGCTCAAGAATAATTTTGCTGAATGCATTGAGGCTGCCCATGGGACACTGTGATACAAGAGGCGTGATCCAAATAGATAATAGGTTTATCCATAAATTCAGGAAAAATCGATAAAATAAACTACTCAATTATTTAAAACAGATAAGAATCCAATTATCACACCAGTTATAGTATTTACAAAATCCGAAAATTTACCCAAAAATAGGGAGATCTCCATATGGTTTTCTTTTTCTTTGATGATTCACTGCCATTCTTTATGCAGACCCTAATAAACGCGTTAAAATAGCAAAATTTGATTAGCTCCATTTTTGTCATATTCCTGACAGGCAATGTACCCTCACGTGTCGAATGGAGAGAAATCCCCCTATACAATTTTGTTGGAAGTCAGGAAAGCCATTGATACGGACGACATCAACATTATACAAGACGCGGGAAATGATTTACTCGATTATTATTTAAATAAACTCAGCCAACTCAAAAATCGTTCTTCAAACAATAGTATTATTCTTGGCCAGGCTCCAACATTTTTACGTTCGATAAATGGAATTGTTAAATCGCAAGTTTATCCTCAAATCGCACAAACAAACGAAAGATTCGAATACAGCATCCACAAGATATGCTCAATTATACTTTCACAACATAGAGTCGATAATACGATGGAAACATACAAAAGGATTATAAAATTAATGACTTATATCTTAACAGAAAAAAATGTATCGAAATGGGGGTTTCTGATTAAAAATTACTTAATGAGGGACATCAGAGAAAACCCGAGTGAAAAACTTAATCCAAATTTTAAAATTAAATTTTTCACTTTATTAGAATACTTGGCCAAGAAAAAAGACAGTTTAATTCAGTTTTGGTGGGTAATTATTGTCAATTCATTACTTCCAATCGTTATTCAAGCAGATGTCATCGTAGAAGCACAAACCAGTATCGAACTCCCGAAATTTATTATTTTAGATGATTTTAGAACAGCTGTCAACAAATTTATTACTACGCCAGCAGTTATTACAGCAATTGAAAGCGTACTCGAACTTTATAATTCACATCCATCTTTATCTTTTATTTTCTACAATACTTTTATAGTTTTAACAGAATTCTACTTCAACTCACCACCAAAATTTGATTTCACAAATGGAATCCTTGCTTTCAATGATATTTTCGACAATTTCATGGATAAAAAATTAATCTCAATCGATGAATTCCTCCAAAGCATTTCACACGAAAGAGTGAATGTTGTCGTAGAATTTGTTGCCCTTAGTGCACGCCTTATGTCCAATCTCTGCATTAAAATGTATCAAAGAAAAGTTTTTGATGAAACGATCGAAACAAATATGAACTTATGCAGAAGAAGATGGCAGGCACTCATAAAGGATGGACAGAATCGCGAGTTTGTCATATGCATTATGAATCAAATCGATTATTCAAAGTTGGAATATATTTACGCGATTGTTTTCTTCCTATTAATATTTGATTTCAAGATTACAGATCTAAAGTTTTGGAAGTGGTTCGGTGTCAAACCAGAATTCTACACAGATAAAATTATTATGATGTTTCGAAAATTAATTGCAATTTTTGGTGTTGCTTTCTCTCCTGTATTCTTAGGTCTTAATAGGGAAGATATCGAAAACTTTTGTAATAGAGTCAAATCAAGAAATGCACGTAATAATTCAGGTCAAGTTGGTGAAAAAGCAGAAAAACCTCTTAACGAAATGTTTGTCAGTCTATTCACAAATGCTAATGAAATTGAAGAACGCATCATTCCAGATCCACAGTTTTATGCGGAATTTAACGCACAAATCGATAAAACGAAATATTATATTCCTCCAATTTATTGTGAAGGCTGGGATCTTACGCTTTCAAAGAAGTTCTTGTATGGGTTCATATTCAATTCCCCATTTATTCCAGAATTATTCAACTCATTCCTCACTTATCTTTCTTATTGTGCTCAAATTATTCCTCTTTCTTTGCATACGAAGGCTACAGCAATTTCCGAGTCATTTTTCAACGCTGCTCTTCCAGCGCTTATCGATTTCAAATATAACACAGATGCATTACATTCTATTGCGATGTCTGCAAGGCATATGTACAGAATCAACGCCCGCGACCTCGATGAAGATATAGCTGAGCAATGGATCACAATGATCATCAGATATTTGTGTTTGAAAGATGTTTCATTTGTTAATTTCACGATTCCTATTGCTGTCGAAGCATTTCTCAATCTTGGTCCAAGAGGCAATATTCTTGCATTCTTTATCCTTAATCATCTTCAATCCAGAAATATTTCGATTCCTCTTCCAATCAAATATTCTTTCATGCTTTCAGCCCTTGGAATATTCAACCATCCTATACAAGTTAAGTTCCCGCGCAAGATGGAAGAAAACAGAGTTTCCTTTGATGCATCGAAAGAAAATAAGGATTTATTCGAAGGAGTCTGGAACCAAAGCCGCAGTGACTCATCAGCACTCATCAACAAGATCCTTGTTATGACATTTGTTGAACCAGGTGTTAAAAGCATGAAGAACGATGATGTTAGATTCGATCTTTTGTTCAACACTTTCTTCTCTGTCGTTCTTGAATTTGTCCTTGCAGCTGAACCAATGTATGACATGGATGAAGTTGTTAAAGACCTGACAGATGAGTTTTGCATTGATAAGATCGAGAAAGGAAACATAATGGAACTTTGCTATCTTACTAACTACATCACACAAATCGAAGAGAAGTTTGAAGGATTCACAGCAAGATTCTGCAAACTTGTTATATTTGCATCGCTTAACACGAGCAAGATATGGCAGGTTATAATGATTATCGTTCTTGTTGCAAAAGTCGTCAGAAACTACACAACATCACATAAGCACACTGACCAACAGAAGAAGACAGTTTTCACCAAATTCAGGAAGGCTGTGAAGCAAGCAGCAAAGAGAGTCGAAAGTGAAGAGCACCGCAACTTGATTATTTCTGCTGCGTTATATGGTGCAGCATTCAACGAAAAGATTCCACCTCCAGCTGCAGGAACTGAATACGACACTTTTACAATCCGTCCAGAGAAGTCTTTAGTCGGTATTTCGAATCTCCAAGATGAAAGATTTGATTATACATTCAGGAATCATTCTATCTACTGTAAGTACACAGTTGATTCTGTCTCACGCTTACCAAAAAAGGAAGAATTCCCTTTGCCAGAGGTCTCCAATGAGGACGAAATCGTAAGGGAAAATGTCGATCTCGGAAGTATTCTTTCCAAATATACCACATGCACGAAACAAGATGTTTCACAATTTAAGGTCCAAGTTGAACCGAAGAATGCAGACAATGTTCAAGTTGAAGGTTTCAAGACGATTAAACCACGTGTCAGTAAAGTTGCCGTTCCAAAGCGTCGTGTCAAAGCCAAAAGCCCTGCACCAGTTGAAATTGTTCCACAAACACCAACAATGACGCACACATCATCAAATCTCGGTTCAAACATGAATCTTGCAGAGATCGAAGCGACAACTCCTCCAGAAATCGATCTTTTAATGGTCAACGGAATCAAATCACGAACTTTCTTCTCGTTCATGAAGCATCTTTGCATTGGCGGAATGAATTACACAGCTGCAACGAAGACAAATGTCAGATATGCAGTACCAGTTTTCAATCTTTCGCCACGCGAAATCCACAAGATTGGTATCATTTATGTGAGAAACAACCAGATGTCACAGGAAGAGATTCTTTCTAACACATCTGAGAATTCATCCGAAGCCTTCAACTCATTCCTTAATGCACTTGGAACAGTTGTCGATCTCAACACACACAAATACTACAATGCAAAACTTGAAGGCAACGATAAGTTCCCATACTCACTCTACTATGATGATAACCAGTACGAAGTGATGTTCCATGTTTCAACACTTCTTCCAAACAACGAGAACGATCCACAAAGAATCTTGAAGAAGAAACACATCGGTAATGATAACGTTCACATTGTTTGGTGCGAGAATCCTATTGGCTATGATACAAATATTATCACATCTCAGTTTAATGATATCCACATTATCATACAGCCATATATTGAGAAACTATTTAGAGTCCGTATAAAGAGGAAACAAGGCCTGAATGATCTCGGACCCCTTCCTGATGAAACTGTTATTCCAGACTACGCATTAGCTCCACTTGTAAGAGAAGCAGCCATTATACTCGATAGGTACACAAGAGAAGATGTCGACAGCCTTCCATGTGAGCAGTTCGAAAACTTGTTTGAACCAATTTCACAGAATTTTTAATTTCTTATCTTTTTATATTTTAGTTGTTTTGTTTGTTAAAGTTATATACTCTAATGAAAAATTTCCACATTTTTTTTAAATTTTAATTACATTGTTGCATTTTTTTTCTTTTCTTTTTTTTTGTTCGTTTATTTTGATTTTATATACCCTATATTTCATAGTTTTCGAAAGGTTTCATATACAGTATCCAATAACCTTATTAACTCAATAAAAATCGAAATATTAGAGATAGATCCGCAAGAGGGACATTTGTAAGAAATCATCGTCAAATAATCATTTTTTGTAGTAACAGAGGATTTTGTTTCTCGTATTTTGTCTTTCTTTCCAAATTATTCCGGATCTGGATGTCCAGAATTCAGGAACTGACGACAAAATAAGAGAAGCAGGTCCTCAACAGCTACATTACAAAGTAAAATATTTGACTTTTTATCGATTTAATAGGAAAAAGCCTGATAGAGTATCTCACAACACCCAAAATCGGGAGCTATTGGATAAGCAACCGATATTATCGAGTCAACAGAAAGAAATATTAGATGCGATAAAACAAAATCCGAAAACTAACATTCACGTTAATCAGACATATCCACATACGAATATAGCATCAAACAATTCATCAGATAACCGCTCAAATACAATTAACAATCATATTTTTTCAAATTCAACTACAAATATATCTCATTCATCAATTAATCACTTATCTGATTACATAGATAAAAAAATTAAACTGCAAAGTACAATAATTTCGAATAATCAAATATCAACATCCTATTTCTCAAGCATTAGCATACAAAATACCGGGCATATACACTTTCCACAGACAGTTATTTCGATTTCTTTAGATTCTACGACCTCAAACAAAATATTTGTGCAAAATAATTCATCAATTCATGTAACTACTGAGAGCTTGGCTATTTCATCAAATTCCTTTATGCCGCATATTCAAACTAATCCAAAACCAGTTAAATATCCAAAAACGACGCAAACATCTGTATATTCACTAAATTCATTGATACAAACTCCATTAGAAACGCCAAAGCACACTATGTATTCAACCACAGTCGGATCTATTTCTCCTGTTGTTCCACACAACAAAATATCATCGACAATTTCTTTTATTCCATCAAAAACAAATCTCTATTCCACAACAAAGAAAATTTCTCCAACATTTAAAGAAACACAGAAACCACTGCCAAAACATACTGCATTACAGATACCATCATTAACGCCTTTCCAAACATTCGAAACAACTCCATTTCGAACTTTTTCTCAGACTGTAATGCAGACACCATCAATGACACCTTTCCAGACATTGCATATGACTCCAATCAGAACTATTTCTCAGACACCATCAAACACCTCTCCTCAGACAAAATCACAACCAACTGTAAGATCGAGTTTACAAGAAAAATCAACTCCATCGGCATCGAAGTCAGTACCAACAACCGCCGTGATTAAACCGAAATCAATTGCTATTCCCAGTCCAACACCATACGCAACGTTAATCACTCCTCATCTCAGACCCTCTTCGCAATCTTTAAAGCCACTTTCAGCAGGTCCTTCATCTAAACAATCTCCATCAGTGAGTTCTTCAAAACAAACACCAATTAGGACATCGCCACATACAATAATATATAAAACCGTATTACAAACACCAATTCGTACACTACCGCAGACTATTTTGCCAAAATCAGTTCCAATTGCTCCAAGAACTCCAATTTCATCAGTGACATTGAACACTCCAAATATATCCACGAATACTCCAACGAGAACGCCCTTAAGAACCATTGAGATAACTCCAGTAGAAACTCCAATTCAAACTCCAATCATAACTCCATTCCAAACATTATTAATGACTCCGGTTGCAAGTGTTATTTTATCAACACCCTTTAGCGCAAATTCAACAATTTCATCCTTATCCGTAGTTCATACCACATCTCAAACATTCATCGCCACTCCTGCTATTCCGTTAAATACAACGCCTGTCAATTTAACATCTCAAACTCCATCACAAACAATTTCATCAATACCAAATTCTTTAACAACAAAAATAACTTATGGAAGTATTCAAATAATTCAAACTTCACAAGAAACTATTGCTGCAACTCCTTCAACGACATTACCAATTGCTTCACAAACACCGTTTTTTGTATCCACTCCATCACGAACGCTTTCACAAACACCTTCACAAACATCAATTCATGTTTCTACACCATCTCAAACTCCTTCACAAACATCAATTCCTGTTTCTTTTCCATCTCAAAAACTTTTGCAAACTCCATTGGAAACAGCATTTCATGTTTCTACTCCATCTCAAACTCCATTGGAAACAGCAGTTTATGTTTCTCTTCCATCTCAAACTCAAAAAGAAGCCCCATCTCATACTCCAATTGAAACACTGTTTATGACTCCAGCTACAACTCCTAATGAAAGTCCAGTCCAAAGTCCTCCTCAGACACCGGCTAATAGTCCAGCTGAAACACCAATCGAGACTCCTTTCCAAACCCCAATGTCAACTCCACAAGCAACTGCTGTCCCTAAGAAATACGTATTTTCAAATACAACATTATATGATGATATGCCAACAGTTGCATCGCAATCGAATACACTTAATTTAAGGAACTACAAGAGCAATGAAATTATAATCAATCAACCATTCACCGTCTTCACAACTTATGATGTGAACAAAGCAACAATACATCTGTTTATTTATGAAGCTGATGAAGAGTTAGTTTATGTAGGTCAATATAAACCTGAACATATTGGGTTCTGCTTTGGAAAACATCTTGGGGTGATACAAATAGTAATGGCCGATAACGAATGCAATTTCTATTATTCGACATTCACACATAGAATATTTAATAATTACTGCTTCCTTACATATCCAAAACGTTATGATTTTATATCAGAAAAAAATGTTGACAAAAATTCAGTCCTATGTATTAAAGAACATGTTCTAAATAAGACAATTGATGAAAGAAATCGTTATTATAATCTGAGGAAAAGTTATGCAGGTTGGAATATTCAGAAAATCATAATAAAATTCCCTGCAAATGGAAGACAATTGATCTTCGTTGATAATGAAAGAGTTGGATTATACCTTAAGTCACCAAATATATTCAGAGCAGTTGTCTGCAAATTAGTGAATGACACGTATCATCCATTTGCTCAAATATTACCATCATCTCCGTTTAATTCAGTCCTCGCTGGTGATAGACAAATAGCAATAAGTTTAGAGGGCAAAAAGAATCAAGAAGCATCAATAATAATATTCAGAATGAATGAGTTTTATGTTGGATTCGTTAATATTCAAGAAATGATTTTGAAGCAAAACGTGAATGACACTGTAATCAAAGAACAGCTTTCATATATTCACGCAAATCTCTCTTTGAAAGAAAAATATAGAAATATGAAGAATTTCTCAGATAACGAATATATAGAGCAAATTATGTCATCACCACCTCAACAATTAACTAATTATCTCCATTATACAGAAAATCCAATTCTTTATGTCAATGAAATGTTCCCAAACACTTCTAATTATTTTTATAATATTACATTTAACAATGTCGATATTTTCTTCCCTAATCTGGAAAATATTGTCGTTCACTTTATTGTGTATGAGAATCAAAACGAATTCAAGTATTTGGGATGCATCGATTCAAAGCAACAAAACAGCGTTTTATCACTTAGACAAAGATTTGGTCTTCTTTATATTGAGTCTTCAGGAGCACCAGAATTCGAGTTTATTTTAATTAATCTCAATCGGGCCAATTGCAAAATTACGAGAATAACAAGAGGAAAAGACAGAGTTATATCTGACTTTGTCAGAGCGAGAGACATAGTTTTGTGCAATTTGCGACTTTTCGACAAACCAACTCAATTTAAATTATTCTATAGATTTAATGAAAGCGTAAGAGTGGACGTTTTCAAGCCTTTTGATCAATGTCGCACAATTGTACAGATGTTTACAGGACCGATTGTTATTGAATCACATATTCCAATTCTTGAAAGAATTTTCATACCAAAGTTTGAACGATATTACGAAGAATATTTAGTAACAGAAAAATACCATAAAAAGACTTTTAAAGTAGACAACACACTCAATCACATCAATGAACATTCGCTTACATATATCAATAGAACAAGAGAACTTACTCCGATAAATGACTCCAGGATTTTTGAAATTGTAAAAGATTACTTACTAAAGCCATCTCCAACTCCAAGACCAGACACAAATCAAAATGCTGGCCGTAACGTCAGAAGCTTATATGTTTCTGAGCCACAAAACATAACTGTTGATTTCGAAAAATCAAGAGTTCACGAAATTTTCATCGATCAAAAGTATTCTTTTGTTGTTATTCCAGAATTCACGAATCTCATTATTAAAGCATTCACCCGCAACGAATCAAATATCACTTATGTTGGCGACATAACATCAAATCACATTGGTGTTACTTTCGGTAATATTTCAAGTATTATTTATATAGAATCAAAGGGACCGAAAAACTTCACATTTTACATTTTCCAAGAGAAGGAATTCGAGAAGTTAATGTTCTTTAAGAAAGTTAATATATCTGCTGCATCAAATTATTCGATTGATGACTACACCAGATTAGATAAATTAGCGTTAGAAGTCGAAACATATCGAGGACGTGCAAACGAAGAAAATACAGCTCCTGATATTAAATTCAAGAGATACTGCATAAGGCTTGATAAGCTTGATAAAATAGATAAGAACGAGAAGTATGATAAAACGGAAAAACCATTCAAAGATGTGTTTATAAAACCGGGTTCTTTAGTGATTTTCACTAGCATTGCAAAAATCAATGTTTCAATTTTTAAGAACGATTGCTTCAACAGATTGCTTCCAACTGCAATATTATCCAATGAAACAGGTTTCAATTGCTTCCACTTTGGATTTATATATGGCGGAGCTCTTCGAATATCTTCGCTAATTTCTCATAACATTTTTGTTGAATTTATGGTTCTTTCTTACTATTCATCAGTCAGTAATTTCCCATTCAGAATCACTGATATGATCGACAACGAGGTAAAGTTTACTGAAGAAGATGCAGAAAATGCTTTGATGGCATTGAATGTTTATATGTCGAAGACAAACTTTTCGCTAAATTCATTGAATTCAACAAATTCGACAAAAACCGTCCAAATTAAGAAACAACAACAAAAACCTGTAGAAGAAAACAAGAAGAAGGTGCGCGTTAAAGCAATGATTGATGATTTCGATGAAGCATTTAATGACACAGATATGTTTCCAAGTTCTTTCGGAATGTTGGAATGGAGAAATGACAAATATCATTTCCTTGGAAACACAACTTTCATTGAAGGATATTCTTATCCAAAACGCACTGTTTGGTTCATAGCAATCATATTGTTGATCTGTACTATAATTGGTGCTGTTTATTTCACGTCCATTGTTTATGGAATTTTCAATCCTCAAAATATCGATGAAATGATGCAAAACATCGATGATGAGCAATTAGGATTTGATTATAATGATATAGAAGAAGAGTATCCACAGGATACTGAGAAGGATATTGAAGATGATGATCTACAAGATCTCAATCCATCTTAATTAAAAATTATGTTTGTATTTTGCTAAAATTCAGTTATATATATGTTTATATTTGAAAACCATAATAGTCTTCAAAAGTTATGTTCATTTTTTATTAATGATTCATTGGAAAGTTGAAAATTCGGAAGCAATTGTTGGATATATACAAGAAAAAGACTTAGAAATCAAAAAAGATGACACAAATATGGAGATTGACTTCGAATTGAACCAACAGCTCATTTTTGAAATAATAAAATTAGATAATGATCGAGATCCAACTGAAGTTCTCATTGAAATAGATCGGCTGCTGACTTTTGTTCACTACAATATCGATGACTTGATAATTCAGTCACAAATTCTTATTTTTTTATTTGTTATTCTTCATGAATCAACCTCAACATCAGAATCAGAGCTGGTTTTGCGTATTTTAGAAAGACTTATTGCATTGTCCGATGTGTTATTGCATGAAATTTATCAATTTGTTGATAGTATGGTTCGTTTAATATCAAATCCAGTTTTGATGCTTCATATCATTTCCATCCTCTTCACAATCATCAATTATGATGAAGAATTTTGCGATCAATTGATATTATCAAATAATATTTTAGAAGTTTGCTCAAAAATGTTGTTGATATCGACATCGATGGAGACAAGAATGCCGATGTTAACATTCATTTATATTGTTCTTCAAAAATCCAAATTAATCACTTTGCACACAGAAATCGAAGGTGTTGAAGCGCTAAAAATCCCACTTTATGCTGTCAAAACTCTAATGGAGAATAATATCGCAGTTCTTATTTGCTTGAGGATATTCAATTATATTCTCAGAAAGTGGACCGGAAACTTCGTGCAACTATTCGATCCTCAGTTTGTAAAGTTCCTTCTGAGTGTATGGAATAGAAGATTTAATGAACAGTGGGAATATCCATTGTGTGGTGAACTTTGTTTAATATGGAATCAAATCATTATCCAATTCCCCGACGATTTCATCAGCAACGGATTATATCATTATGTCATTGAAGTCGTTAAAGATCTCACTGAAAATCCACAGCTGCCGCATACAAAGATCTTGTTTATGCTTTCTAATGTCGCGTTCTGCAGTCAATCAGCAAATGCGCTCGTTAGCAGTGGAATTTTAGGGAATTACGCGACGCATTATGAAGAAATGAGTTTCTCGATGAAAGAGAACTTCTTGTTTGTCTTTGTTAATTGCGTTCTTTGCCATGCAATGCTGATCACTGATTGCCCTGAAACAAGATTTTTCCTTGAAGAATTATTTGCTTTCGTTCAAGATGATTGTTCAAAGGACTTAGTTTTACTCACACTGGAAGTTCTTGGAAATAATATGCTCGAAATATCACAACTCATAGATAAAGATGATGCCATACAAATGCTCATTGCTGTCAGTGAACTCAATGATGAGGAAATTGCAGATATAGCATCCAAATTATTAGCTGAAATCAACACTGATGAATAGCGAAAATCTGCTATATTGACGACATCAATAATGCTTCGTGTAGTTATGTAATATGTCAAAACTAGAAATCAATCACATTTTTCATTGATTTGAAAGCATCAAAACAAAATTCTTTATCATAATTAGTATTTTCAGCAATGAATGATGATTATCATGAATGCTATTGCTAATTTGTACTCTTCTGTTAACAATGAAGTGAATTAGAAGCGACAAAAAGCTGAAGAACATTTTACAATCACAGACCTATATTCATGATCATATAATATTATTGGTATTACTTCAACACATAACAATACATTGATATGATTTAGAAGCACCATGTAGTTATATTGATACATGAATTGGAGCTAAGCAATCTACAGAAAAAAGAATTGATGAATGTTTAATCAAACATGATTCATATCAATGCAAAAACACAAATTGAATTGAAAATTATGATTTTTAGGCTCTATTAATGCCAAATGAAATAACTAAATAAAACTCAATGAAAAAATTTTTTTCACGTTATTTTTTTTAGCAAAAAAATGAAGGGTTCGAGCAAATTCAAACCCCGAATTACAAAATCAGACAAATTCTACATCTACGTCGGCCCCTGTGACAGTTGTCCGTCATCTGTTGAGCCGTGGGTTAATCAGTTCTGTTCATTGCCAGAAAACAAGTGGTACGCAAAAATAAATCGCGAATGGCTATCAGATCCATTCAATCAGTACGGGTTAGAAGAAATTTTGCCGAATTTCGATCTCGCTTTGGATATGATTACAGATGATCACTCAAAAAAATGGATTTATCTCACCGATCAAAATATTTCGGGCATACTGGTCCAAGCGAAGCATCTCTACGGTATGTTACACGCTAGATATATAACACAGAGCCCTGGGCTCAAACAAATGAAGGAAAAATACAACAATGGATTGTTTGGGACGTGCCCAAGGGTAAATTGCAACGATACAAAACTTTTACCCGTAGGAACAACGTTCAGAGTGAAACATCATTCAGTTAAATTGTTTTGCCCGTGTTGTTATGATATTTACAAACCGAAAAAGAAGATAACTCTGGATGGTGCACACTTTGGACCGGCTTTTCCTCATATTTTTCTTGCAAGTTATCCATCATTCGATATATCTGATAAATTTAAGCAGTTCGATATTCACATTTTCGGGTTTAAGATGAGCAGACTGAGCTTGCCTCCTTTCATGCCACACGAGAAAAATCATCATCAACACGATATTTATTCGGATTATGAAGAAGAGGAACAAGATGATGAAGATGACGATTGAATACTATAATACAATGTTTGTTTGAATAATAAAGTTATGTTATGAAAATTGAATCAAATTTGCTGTTTTGAGAAAGAGCTCAATGCTGACGACAACAATGGAAAAAAGAAGCGCTCAGATATAAAAATGGTAATTCATACTGGGAATAAGAAGAGATATGCAAATTGATTATTTAATAAAACATTTTTATTGAGGAACGGACAGCTGGTTATACTGACTATAATTAATTTCGACCAATGTAAGGATGTAATAGTTAATTCAGTGCAAGCGAAGTCTCAAAAATCGAGAAATGTTTTGTTTGAATATATATGTTTATTCATACAAAGATGCGTTACTTTTAATGATGACATGACCATTTTGATCCCTGATTTGTGAGAAATGGTCTCTAATCATCTCCTTGACATTCGGGTCGAAGTTTGATTCCCTCACATATTCCCATTGTCTCTGCAATCTATCAACAGACCCCTGATTCGTGAGATGATCTTTTCGACCATGTATAACATCTTCTATACACTGGTCATGATATTCATCACCGCTGTAGCCGTTCGATCCATACATGTTTCCATTACGACTCTTGATACGGAGATTGCTGTCGTCGTTTAATTCTCTGATGATCTTATTTTGATTATCTATTGAGTATGGACGTCCTGGGGTGGTTTCCAATACTGCATTCATGACTCTGAATGACATGATATGGCCTGCATTGGTTCCATCTTCTTTGCTGCCATATTTGGTTCTTCCGAGGTCAGTTCTCTTAATCGACTTTCTGCTCATTCTAAAAAATGAGCTGATTTCGAAATCATGATTTCAAAATTTTCAAAATTTTCGACTATTATCGGTATTCAAATTTTTTGTCAGGACGATTAATCATTACTTGTTAATAATTCATATTGTAGTGTTCTGATTCACACAGACACAAGGCAGGTGATCATTGGCAAGCAATCGTAGGATAGACTAGTCCTCTATGCTAGTATTCTTTTTTTTATTATGAATAAGGCCGGCAGATCTCATCTGGATGCTCATTTATTCATTATTTTGTTGTTACTACTGCCCTTGAATCCATTTCATAAACAATCTTATGTGTGAAATTATATTGTTTGTTTGAAAATTATTTTGACCAAAAAAATAGATGATCAATAGACAAAGAAATGTTCACCTACAAGAAATTAGGCTCCAAATATTTATTAGCCACCAAATGACATTAATGTGTTGATTAATTAGACATTTCATAATTCCTGTTTGTTAAAAAAACCTGCTCAGCTGTCAATGGTGTATTGATTAATAGATACATCACTGAAGATTTGAACACATTTATTACTTTTTTTTTGAATGATTTTCTTCAAGCTCTCATTCATATATTGATTATTGAGTAACGAAGAGACAAATTCAGTACGTCCTGGTTATATATGGCAACATGTTTTAAAGAGATAAATTGTTTATGAATCATATACACATTCAATAAGGTTCCCAAAAAAATTGTCAAAAGTTTTTTATAACAAGAGTTATCAAAATATAAGGAGAAAAACTTAACAAGCACGTTTCAAAATCAGGATATATTATATATTACTTCTTTTCTATGATATGGTTTTATATGCATAGTCCATAGAAAATTCTATCTTGAGTTATCAAAGCTTGTGTGAATGCTGTGATAACATTAACAAGTTAGGGTTAGAAAAATAATAGCAGGGGGAACACTATTGTACAAATAAAAAGGGGCATGAATCTTAAAATAAAAAACAGACAAAAAGTGACAATATAAATGGAACAATTAAGCGAGAACAATTTTGACTCAGATACGCCTCCAAAGGAGGAAAAAGCGGCACCAAAGCAACAGCCGAAGAAGGGCAAAATCAGGAAGAGCAAAGAATACATAGAATACGCTAAGAGTCGCCGCCAATATCTAACGAATCTGACAATGACGCCATCCTCGATCCTTTTCATGCTCGAAACGAGCAACATAAAGACAGGCGTGCAGAGCAGAGGTACCCAACACCAGCCAAGCCGCTTCGGTTTATCAACACAAACAGATACACTGACTTTTTCTACGACATCGGCACAGTTTCCTGACATAGAGCCAACGAAAAAGCAATATCCGTCAACAATTCACTTCCTTAAAGCCGCATCAGCGACAATCTCAGCACTTCTCGATCAAGCTGAGTTTTCTTCCACTTCTAACTCAAATCATGCACTCTCAAGAGTCAACAAATTCGCGACAAAGGGTGTTCCACTCAGCGTTGCGACGACAAAGTCAAGAACAATCGCTTTAGTCGAAGAATCTCCAGGAAACAAAACGATCTACGTGTGGAACGCTCGCTCGTCGACAGCGAACTACCAACTTGTGTCGCCTTCGACTCCGACATGTTTCTGCATCCACGACGATGCCCGCGTCGTAATCGCGGGAACAGAGTCTGGCTCAATCCTAGCGTGGGATTTACTGAAGAAAACGAAGTCAGGACAGAACGAGACTGTGTTGCAGCCAGTGTTTACAACAAATGACATGCCGTTGAAGAATCATATTGATTCTATTGTTGGCATTTCAATTTTTGGCAGACGTGGTACAAGCGTTGTCTGCGCACTCGATGGATCTGCTGTAGCCACGTTTTGGCACGTAAGGACAGAAAATGACGAATTCACGTTATTTAAAGCAGAAACTGTTCGTTTAGCGCCATCATACTTCCCAACATTCTCACTTGCTGTTGCTCCAAACTCTGTTGATAGCTTTTTGGTTGGTTGCGGTTGCTCGATTTGGAATTGCTCCAGATTCGGCAGCACGACGTCACCAGCGACATACAACGCAAGCGCAGCTGTCAGATCTATCGCGTTCTCGAAATTGATACCAACACTCTTCGCTATCGGTCAGGATAATGGTAAACTTGCAATTTACGATGTCCTTTCAGCGGAGCCTCTTGTCGAGTTCTGCGTCGATATTTCTACCAGCGACTTGTCAGTTGTTTGGTCCCCGAAGCGCGCTTCAGTCCTCTTCGTTGCAGCAACGCAGACAATGAGATTATTCGTCTACGACCTCGCGAAGGACTTGAGGAAGCCGATTTATACACACAAGGTTGGAAATGCAGCATATACTATCGATGCTGCTGATACAGAGAACGGCGTTATCTTAGCTATTGGTGAAGGTGACAGTAGCGCTTCTGTCCTGCGTGTGAATAATGCTTTATCGAATCCTCTTTCTGATACTGAGCGCGATTCTTTTTTAATGCAATTGTATGGTTCTTATTAAAGTCTATGAATGTTTTATGATAATAATTCTTTTTTTGACAAACATAAATATTACAAACATTTTTAAAATATAAAAAACATGGGAAAAAATATTACATGGAATTCTTCTGAATCAGGAAGTGAGAAAGATGTATTGGAAAGAAGATAAGTGTGTCCATTCTCTTCGGCACCAAGCTCTTTGACATAATACTTCAAGAACTTAATTTCGCCGTAAGTCCTATCACTGATGTGAACTAACCACGGCGGACAGACTTCTGAGAGCTTCATTGTACCTTGTGGAGTGTCTCCGATGACGTCATACACAGGTTGTAGAGTTCCAACCATGCCACATTTGAAGCTGCCTGTGTGGATACCAATTCCTAGTATGACTTTGTTTGGCTCTACAACTTTGGAAGCGAGAGAAAGCATCTTGAGTGCGACATCGCATGCAGCCTGAGCTGTTGACTTTGAGCGATTGTATAGACCTGAGACAGCAACGTAACTGAGGCCACATGTTCTGATTCTAATTGTATCATCGTTGAGTGCTGAATCAAGGGTAGTGAACACAGCCTGCGCTGTCATGATGAGCAAAAAACTCAAAATTAAGTTATATAAGGATGACTTAGATTGAGAATCTCCTGAGATAATCTTGTAGTTCTTGTTGCTGCAGATATCATCCGGAATGTTTCCTTTTGTGCAGGAATCAAGAAATGCAGTAAGGCTGCTATTAAGATCATCAACATATGTTTCTAAAGAGTCTCGCGTGCTAAACTCCAAAAGAGTTCCTCGAACAGGTCCAACATAGACATCTCGTATTTGATCCTGCTGATATAAAGAAATCCTTCTAACAAGTTGCGGAATTATACTGATTTCTATTTGAATGGCACCAACAATCTCTATTGGTTCTGTAGTACTCAAGTTGTTGACTCTCATAAGAGCGATGATTAATTGGCACAAAAGCATAAAAATCATGAGGAAGATCATAATAATACCAGTAGCAATCAGAAGTTTTCGTGAAGGGAAAGGCTAATTTTCGACAATTTGTTGAACGGATATCCAAGGATCCATTTGGTCCTGGAAGTTGTGATCAACATCATTTAAATCAGTGGATGACGTGTAATCGCTGTCAATGTCTCCGACCTTTCTAATTCTGTTAAGTTTCGCTTGAAGATCCATTGTTTTTGAATAATCACCAAGGGACTTGTGGAAAACAATTACAGCTTCACGGAACACGGTCTGAGAGTGCGGGTAGTTTCTCATTAAGTTAGTGAACAAAGTATCTGTTCGAATGTGATCATATGAAATTTGTGGCAAAACATTCCGTGCAATCGCTGCTTGATTGCTGCACCCCAGAACTCAGAGCAAAAGCCTTGGAGTGTGTAACTCGCTCTTTTACAAAAAGCGACAGAATTCAATAATGGTTGGCTCAATTGCGTCAATAACTCTTGTCTGAGATGATCAAACAACATTGCAAAGCTTCTGGTATTGAAAGGACCAGAAGAAAGCTTTTGAACACTCACTGCCAAAGAATTTAACATTCTAACATCGTTTTGTAAAGCGTAAGATACTTGACAAGCACTTAAATGAAGATCTGATTTGAGTGTTTGATCAGTACACCACTTAATGAAGCTCTGATCTTCAACTTCTGGAACATCGAATAAATATCCAATTCTGAGATAAAGAGCTAAAGTATGCTCTCCAGATATTCCAATTTTGAGGAAATCAACGTTCGTTGTCTTATTTAGATGGAGCATTGCAGCTGAAAGAGGATCTAAATTTGAATCATTGTCTTCTTGCTCTTCTGTCGCCCTCATATTGTTGAATGCGTTGACAATGAGCTTGCAGCGTGATGATATAAGGAACTTTGCAAGTTGGTAAGCAACAGGAATAAAAATCACACATGCAAGGAAATAATATGGTGAATACTTGTTCGTGTAGTATGCTACGAGAGGAAAATATGAAAATGGTACTGCGGAGAATGCAGTTGACAACAACACAGCATTATATTTCAAATTTATCGCAGGAGTTGTGAACCAAAAGTTGAAAGCAAAAAGAACAGCAAGTAAATGAATAATAAATATAAATGTCATCTCCTTAGCGGGACTTGATAAGAATCACAATACGCATGCAATGATCTTATCCAAAAACAAAACTAAGTTGATTTGAGAATCCAATGCAGATTGTGAATACCAAAATTGCGTCAAATCGTTATTTCTTATGATCAGTGTGGCATTATAAACATTACAGGAGAAGAAAATGTAAACTAATTGAATGACAAACAATGGAATTGAAATAATAAAATTAATTAAATACTCTCTATCGTAATTTGCTATCATGTATGTCATGTTTGAAAGGAAGTAATAAGAGGTATACATCGAGAAAAAGGGACCAATGATTCTTGAAGATAATATCCAAATATAAATTTGTCTTCTCGTTTGGGAGGTTCCATATTTATAACAAATGAGGTTTCTTACCAAAAGATAAGCTGAAGTAATGTAAACAAGGATTAATGAGACATTAAATGTAATGTTAAGTTTAAGAGTTGAGTTTTCTGATAAAATTATCTTCATGTACCTGAGGATTTTTAAGAATGTGTTAAAAACAGAATGTTCGACTTTATTGACTAATAATATTCCTGCACCGCCCAAGAGAGCGAACCAAGGAAAGATGAACTCATGTATAGTATTTATCCATGGCTTGACTTCGTTGAATCTACCAACATCGAGAGAAAATTGCATTATGATCTGAGTAATAATCTTTTACACCATTTTTCTCTCCGCCATTCCACATGGCACTAGTATCTACTTCGTATTTCCTTGAGAGAGTCGACTTTGAGTGTATGCTTGACGCTGCATACACAGATGTCATTTTCTAGATACTGCAAAAGTAACAATTTTTCTATGAAAACATTTGTTTTTTGTTTACAAAAAAAATTGCTAAAGAAAATTTGAAAACTTTTTGTTGTCTATATATAGAAATGATATTTGGATATGTTGTAATGTAAGAAATTTTGTTTGGTTTATAATAAGGTTATTCCATTAATAAGGTTAAATATAGCAAGATGAAAAATTTAAATAAATCAGCATTACCTTCAATCATAGATTTCATTTGAACAGCTAGATTTTTATTGGGAACAATACATGTTTGAGATTTTTTGCAGAAATAAGTACACAATTATGTTGCCTATATATGTTTTATTTATAAGTAAAAATATCAAGTTTTTCGGACGCTTTTTGCCACAGGGCATCCCCATTGTAAACCATTCAAAATTGATATAATTCATTTTTCGTCGGCCATGTTGATTTAAATCTATTTTTCAAAACGCCGTCCCAGAAAGGTGCTTTGAAAGCTGTCCTCCACCCACAAAGCATTTCATTAAAATTTCTAAAGGAAAAGATCTACAGATGCTTACACAATGCATTAAATGTACTTATTATGTTTTTTTAACATTATGACAAGTAAAATTTATGCTTTTTGCCAAAATAAAATCACTTTTTTTAAATACGCCAATGTCAATATAAAATGTATAGAATTTACCACGTTATTTTTGAGCACATATGAAAGAATGCTGCACCAATTGATATATAAGAATAAAGCATCAATGAGATTCAAGTTCTTCTTTCCTAGAGCTCGAGATTAAATAATGAAAAGTTTTTGGTTACATGACTAAAAGCATTACATTTGACAACGATTATTTTGTTTTCAATTGTTAATCGGCATTACATTTAATGTTAATGTATAAACAGCCCAGACTTTATATATAGGCTCTCAATGATGTATATCATCGAAACATCAAAATAAATGAATGGTGAGATTGAGAAGCATACAAAGGATAATTTAGACTTTTTGCTATGCGGCGCAAAGCCTCTAATCTCATCACGACGTGTTAAATGGGCAGTAGTGGAGCGGGAAATAGAACAAAAAGAGATAGATTTAACAGGATTTCCTGAACCAACGTTGTCAATCAAAAGAACTCGACCAAAAACTGCACAAAGTCTCAAAGACCCACTTCCAAAATCTCGAACAATGGACTGTTCCTCTTACAATAAAGTGAAAAAAGAATTGAATGAACAAAAAAACGTTGGCGACTGCTTAATTGTCTACGAATGCAACCAAAAACGTAAACTGAACCAGATGCATCAAGACTGGAAAGAGCAATTCATGCAACCTTTTGATACAAGAATGAAGAAGAAATTAAATGGACGAGATTACAGCACATTCAGGCACTCTCAGTCAAGAGCATACACATCTTTAAGTGCGAGACCTATGACACAGTCGCTTTATCACGATGAACCTGAAAAAGTTCCTTTCGTTCGTGTTTCCACATCAGGATTAGATGACAGAGTACACAAGGCCTCAATAAATGCAAAGAAGGAACAACAGCTCACAAGGACAATCACGTCATTATCCGCAAGAAAGCCAATCCCAATCGAAGAGATGGACGATGAATTTGCGTCTAGACCTGAGTTGAATAAGATAAGCCGCCTGTACGAAACAAGATTTTGCGGTGGTGATGAAGAAAATCCGGCTGTTGGAAAGAAGTACTTTTCTAGACATAACTCTTCAAGAATTAGTCAGACTATTAGTAACCTTTCGAATAATTAATGTTTTGTTTGTGTTTATTTTTTTGATATTTTGTTTATATAAAATATATTGTTTGTATATTTCCTAAATGAATGTGTTTTAAGTGCCCAAACAATAAATAACAATTCTATAACAGGAGTTCGACTTATAGCATCGACTTCATATTTCAACCATGGAAATCAATATAATACAATTTCAAAATGATGAATTGCGAATTTAAACTTGATCTCGACTTCAATTCATTGAAAAGACTGAATGCAGGTCATAATATTTTCATCATTGCTATTCCTGCCACTCAATGTTAATATCAGTGCCATTTTAAAATAAATATAGGTTTATGAAAGACAAAGAAAAAAATAAATCAAGCAAACAATGAAGCTGCTCTACGAGCACCAATTTTTGAAGTAAGCTCTCTTCTGAGAAACGCAGAATCCTTTCTGGCCTTTTCAAGTTCAGCCTTTAACTTCGCGATGCTTTGCTGAATAGCGAATGATTCGCGTAATAAACTTTGTTGTTCTTCTGCTCTCTGCTTTTCCAATTCCAACTGCCGTGTCTTTCTCATATTTGCATTCATGAGAGCTGCCTTGAGCTTTTCAGCAACAATGTTAGCCTTGCTAAGCTTCTGCTTGAACTCTGCTTCTGTATTATTAATTTGATTCTGAATTGATTCAATTTTTGCTTTGTGCTTGGAAACTATTTCTACTCTCTTGGCCTGTGTTCTGTCTAACTCATTGAACAGCTTAGATAATTCTTCTTGATATTTATCTTCTTTCTTTTTCATTTCGGCTTGAAAAGCCTGAATTTCTTTCTGATACTGTGTTTCTTGGTCATCTAATAACATTGTCATTTCTGTAACTCTTATTTTGTTTAATCTCTCTTCCTCTTTTAATAATTGCATTAATTCTCTCTTCTTCACTTCTAACATTGATATCCGTGATATGTAAACACTTTCGTTAGACTGAATTTTATCATCTTCGCTATCCATGACTGTTGTTTTTGTAGATCTAATTTTATTTTGTGTTTCACGTAGTTGAGAACGAATATTTTCGATTTCTTGTTTCTCATCAAAGCTATCATGTGGAATTTGCATGTTTTGCAGCGATGCAGCATAAGCAGCGAGCGCAGCTTCGTGTTGAGCTTGTAATTGCTCCATATTCATAAGATGGTTCATCCTTGATTCCGCGGATTTAGCCTCAGCATCGATTTTAATGCGCTTGAGTTCTGTTAATAAAGTTTCTTTCTCATTCATGAAATCTCTCTCTTCCTGAGCGAGTTGTGATTGAGCTGCATTAATTCGTAAAATGTAGTCCTGGAGTTGACCCTGCAATTCGTGTAATTCTGCTTCTTTCGCTGCTTTTGCGTCTTCCATTGCTTGATTAATCTTTTCTGCTCTCGTTACGCGAAATTGTTCATATGTAGGTTGTTGCGGCGGCATTGACTTAGCAAGTTCTGAGACGGCTGATCGCGAAATTCCGCTGCGTGATCCAGATCTTGTCGTCATCAAATAAAAATTGAAAACTGCTTTTTTCGAAATTACACGTCAAAACACGGAATCATTCAAAAATCTGATACATGATATAAACACAAGATATTCACCCAAAATATGTTGCGTATAATATGCCGTCAAACGAAAGTAACACTTTACATGTCATATTTGACAAATGAATCTGTCAAATAATAAAAAGGGTGTGACTCCAAAAGTGACTTCATGAAAAAATAATTGTGCCTATCTTAAAGACAGCATGAGGATGGGTCCCCATGGTGTCTTTGAGACAGTTGCAGCTAGTTTTTGCTACTCCAAGACGAAATCAGAATTTCAATAATTTAGCTGATTTCGTCCTGGACGAGTTTGTAAGCATTCTTTACACCATATTAGACCTAATGTTAGCATTTCAGGTGTGTTCTAGTGCAAAGTTTGAATATTTGTATCAATTTTCAAAAGTTGTCTGTGAAGTGAGGAGATGATGTTTATTTAAAGCATGTATGTTTTCAGTTATATTTATCATATTAAATTTTCTTACAAAGAGTTTTTTAAAGTGATATTTGAAATAAAAAAAGATATTGAATAAAAATGAATCATAACCAAATATATGTCATTTTCATTAACCAAGGTCATCATTTATGCGATTTTAATAATACTCATCATATTATGATTGTTGCAGGTTAAGTTTTTGGACAAAATTTACAAATTCCAACAGACCTCCAAAATTTAGAATCGCTTCAAGCGTTGATATATCGATAGCATACCATTTAAGCATTTCACGTTTTAAGTTTCATCGCAAAATCAAATTGACCACTCATGGCCGAAAAGCAAGTGACGGTATATTTTCCCCAAACAGATTTGCTGGTGATGAATTTTCAAAATCAAAATAAAGCACTATAGATGTCTATTTTTTGCACTTACTAAATTGGTTATTAGAATCCTCTTATTAAAGAATTTCCATAGGTGAAATTGTTAGTCACTTAATAATCTGCCAATTTATTTTCAGAATGAGCCGATGCTTTAAGGATATTGATGAGATCGAAAAAGTAGACTCCTTTTTAGTTCCACCATCTATGCGAGGAATATTACAATTCTCCTTTAATAGCACAAGTGAGAACATCGAATTGCTAAAGAGCATCCAAAAATCGAATGATAATTTTCAGGAGATCTACAAAATTTTCCGAAAAATTGCGAAGGAAGGCGATATATCTGCACTCGAATTTGGTGTTAAAGAGAAATATTGTGATGTCACTGGTATGCGTGGTAACAATATACTTATTAAGTCAGCACGCAGAGATCATTTCATCCTTTCTAAAATGCTTCTTGAAGTTGAGGTGGATTATTTATATCGCAATAATTCTGGTGAAAGTGCTATTTTCTATTTTTGTTCTAATAGAAACCACGATGCCATGAAGTATTTTTCTAGTCTTCCAAATGTTGATCCAAATTCTCCAAGTAAAGATGGATGGACAACATTGCACTAGGCATCATATAATTCAAATTATGATGTTTGTGAATTTTTACTCATGCTACCAGGAATCGAAATAAATGCTATAAGCATGCGTGGACAAACACCACTTAATAGAACATTCAAAAATAGAATCAGGCATCTTCTTATAAGGCATGGAGATATTGAATAAAATCTATTGTAAATATACATTTGAGACGACAAACAACAGTCTTATGCACCTGTACTCCGTCTTCTGTCTCGCCTTCTAATGTACACATTTTCATTATCCGAATCTCGCCGTAGAAGCTGAGTGCAGATCTGCAAAATTATTCAGCATCCTAATAGTTTCGAGACCCTCAAAGACATTTTTCTCATTGATTCTCCTTATGGATAGGATTTTTTGATGCATCGTTGTATGTTCCATGACTACGCAGCGTTTATGTGTTCATGACATTGATGAGCTAAAATATCTTGGATTTGCATTCATTAAAATTGGTGTTTGAAGATTTTAAATGATTGAATAATGAGCACTATATTATATATCATATATGGTTTAATTTGGTTTTGATGACTACCAATCCTTAAAAATATAGCGTTGAGCAGAATATGCAATTTTAATAGGCCTAAATGAATTACAACATTTAGAAATTTTCAACGGTTTAATTATATAAATAATGCATTATTTTAATCTCTTACATTAGTTGCATAATGATTTTAGTGTTTAGAAGGCTTATAAATGAAATTGTCACCAAATCGTGACAGTAATTTTACACGACAGATTCTTAAAATTTTATCGTCTCGAACAAAAAAAATATTTACGGATTTGACTCAATACCATAAAGAAGATATACACATGCAGGCTATAGCTCAAATATCTAAGGATTTAGTCGGAATTTGAGAATTCAATATGGAAATGCCATTTAAGTTTACAATCATTGAAAATACTAAAAGTGACGAAAATTGTACAATTTCTCTGAAAATAAATTTTATCTTTGAAACCGAGGAATGGTCTGTTTGTGCGGTACATTATTGTTTTTTAAGGATAAAAAGTTTCAAAAACTCAACCAAATGGCAAAATTATTTTTATTGCTTTTCTGAGTATATGATTTTATTTGATACTATTATAGAGTTACTTTTGTAATTTGCTAATGTTATTAAAGTTTATTCTTTAATAAATGATCATTTCTATTTTCTTTGGTTCTCGATTTCGAAGAATGAAAAAGAATGCCAACGTTCGAAATCATTTTTTGCGAATAAAATCTGTTTCACTATATATTATACTAATAGCAGCGATGCACATATCATATATACTGCAACTTCCAAAGTTGGTAATGATATTTCTTAACAATTTTTTTCATCTTTAAGATTATGACTTAACTGCTTTAGCATAGTCATATAAATTGTATTACACAATGTTGATCACAAATATTTGTTAATATTTAGCTTATATTATATTGAAATCAAAAAATTAATTAAAATGATCATATCAATATATTTATAGAACAACAAACAATAGTATATTATGGTGCAAGAGTGCCACGCATTACACGAGTAGTATATAAATTTCGATTAAAATAATTAAGTGGCTTCTGTGGTCCTTCATACCATTCATTCAGCCACTTTCTAGCAATAAGTCTATCTTTTGCCCATGTACCATATATAATAGGGCAGAAGAAAAGATAACAAAAAACAACGAAAAGGAAGAAAAACATGGAAAAATAACCGCGATATATCAACTTCCTTGAGAAAATATTTTCAATAAGCATTCCAAAATTGGCACAAGCAAAAATTAATGGAATGAGATAATGATAATTAAACATTGTTCTTGGAACTCTCAGAAAAGGGAAATATGATACTGCCCATCCAAACAGCATCAACAAATTTCTCCAATCTGCCAATCTAAAGATTGCTAAAATTGGAGTTAAAATAATACCAGCAGTCGAAGGCCAATATGATGCTGGTAGAGCAACGCATGCGATCCTTCTGTTAAGTGTGCTCGAATAAAATAGAATTTGCTTATCAGTTGTAAAAGGCCAATTTTTCGGGTCTGATTGAAACGTGTGCGGAATACTCGATCTGAAGTTGATTCTGTGCATAACTTTAATCCATCTTAACGTTCTGAAAAATAATGTTGAATTAATTAAGCGAATACCCCAATATGTATGGTTCATCTTCTTAGGATCGAAGACAGTATTCTTATCCTGTGCAGCTAAATAATGACTGTTCTTGCCTGTAAAAGGTGTTACGGCAAAATGAAGGAAAAATACAGCAAAAAACACTATCACAGCAGGAACAAGCAATAAAAACGCTCTAACAAAGATATCAAATAACTTAGGAAACTCAATAAATATCCAAAAGACTTGTGAGATTCCATCCAATGCGACCAATCCGAGTGCAGTAAATTTACATGCCGCAGCACATCCCAAAGTTATGCCTGCGAAAAACACGTGCCAATTGTCCTGTGTTCGAAGAAATAATGAAAAGCAAAAAAGATGAATCGCAGAGAATAAATGTAATATTCCATCTGTGAGAATGAATTTTGATTCAATTATCATAGAAGAATCTAGTGCAATCATTATCGAAGCAGTTAGTGATGGAAGTGGAGAGATTGCAAAATTTCTAAGTGTGCAATAGAGTAGAGGAGATACTCCTGCAGAAAATATGGCGGGTATCATCCTTAAAGTAATATATTGCGTTTCATTTTTCTCATAAGGCGTTCCTAACTTGAAAAAACTTTCAATTTCACCCCGATATTGAGCTGTCTTTGCAACATATCCCATAAGCATTTTTGCGAGCGGTGGATGTATGTCGAAGTGAAATTTCTTTAATGTATACCATTTTGAAAAGTTTCCAAAATGAACTTCATCAAAAATCACGCATTCCGGCCACGCAATGGTCCAAAGTCTCGCGTATAGTGCTGTGATGCAGAGGAATGTGACAAACACACTGTCTATTAATGTGAAATCACTCCCCATAATTTAAAGAGTGCGATTATTATAAAGTGTCAAAAATATTGTAAAGTCAAAAATACAAAGTCAAGCTTTTTGTCGTGAAAATTAATGTTTTTAGGATAATCAAATTACTCAATTGTTCCTTGAACTCGATGATTGATTATCATATTTTGATAATCTTTTATTTTGTTTTGTCTTTGTTTTCCAATATGAACTTGTTTGCATTTTTGCAACAAGTGATAAAGTATTGTTTATTATACTTGATCAAATTCTTGGTTTCTGGATCCATTAGATCGTATCCGGCTACAAGTTTCCAGGCGCGACTGAAGTTTGAATAAGCGAATTTCATTGAAGTTGTTTTTTTCATTTGAACAACGTTTTTTGCAGCAAAATAAGCGTTTTTAGCAATAGCTGGAGCAAGAACTCCATATTTTTTCTGCATTTCTTCGAATTTTTCAGCTTTGCTGATTGAATATTGAATAACATTATCTGCACCATATTTTGTAATGGCAGATATTCCTGCTAATGCGGTGAGAACAATATCATGTGATGAATAGTTCCAAAACTCTTCAGTGAGCATATGTTCAAATGGCGCAATATCATTGTGAAATTCCCATGTAAATCTCGCAAAGTCAATTGAATTCTTGCTTTCTATTGCTTTAATACACTCATCGAATTCTAAACACAAGTTTCCGTTTTGACAAACATCTTTTAAGCTTCTGTTTGGGAAATAAGAACCTTTGCATCCGAAAGTCTGTGTGTCAAAAGCATTCTTGTAGTTAATTTTGATTCCTTGTTCGGCCATTGCTGCAAAATCACAAATAAAATCGAAACATATTATTCTCAAGTTGTCTTGTGTTAATAATGCTGACAATCCATCGTATACTTCTTGACAGTTTGGTACTTTGATCATAAATCCAGGCTGAATGTTTAATGGAATTGGAGTTTCAACGTCTTTATCGAAAATATTATCAGCATAGCATTGTGCGATCTGAATGAGTCCTAAAGAATTTGGAATAACTCCTAAATTAAAGCCCTCGCAGTCCAAAGAAACGCATCTTAATTTTCCTTCACACATTTCTCCTATCATCTTCTGTACCCATTCAAGAAATTCTTCAACGTTCTGATTTGTCGTAACAACTTTGTGGTCAACACCAGTAATATCACAATGAACAGAGTTTGGATACATATGAAATGTCAGATTTTGTTTTACATGTCAATTGTCGATGTTACATGACAAAATAGTCGAATTTCATAATTTGCTTTTAAATTTACATGTCAAAATTCTTGTGCTCAAAAATCACTTTTTCTCTACCGGTAGAGAAATTTTTTTTATAAATTATAAATGTTGCAAGAATTCACATTAAAAGTTGTTGTCATTGGTGACAGCAGCGTAGGAAAGACGTGCATTTCTCTGAGGTACCTCACAGGTGAATTTTCGACACAGACAACGCCTACAATCGCCGCAGGTTTCTGTAGCACGAAGGTCAAAATAGGCAAAAACAGTATAAATCTCCTGATTTGGGATACAGCGGGCCAAGAATCATATAGATCACTCACATCTCAGTACTATCGCGAGACCAAAATCGCGCTCATAGTATTCGATCTAACATCTCCACAGACATTGGAATCCGTAACAGATTGGCACGAGCGTGTGTGTGAAGTCAACGAGGGCAGAGTCATCACTGTCTTAGTTGGTAACAAGTATGATCTTCCAAACAGACGGATTTCACAGGAACAGGGTGAAAAGATGGCAGAATCAATAGGCGCTATATACAGAGAAACATCTGCTGTTACAGGTAAAGGAATTAAAGAAGTTTTCGAAGATGCTTGCGAAGAATATTTGAGATCTAATCCTTTTACTGGTGGTTTGAAGTCTAAAAACCAACAGCCTGTCGTTCTGAAACCAAGAGCACAAAGTTCTGGTTGCTGCTGAACCAAATATTATATTTTTATTTTATTATTCTATCCTATCTTACGCGGAAAGCTATTTTTTATATGGATTTTAGTTTGCTGACCATGATACAAGATGAAATGAATTTTGAATAAAGTGACATCAATAATATATAAAATTTGGATCCGTAATTTGTACCATATAATTCCCTATAGTTAAAAGATCTATATCCAAAGTTTCATAGTTAATTAATAATGTTATATTTCATTTGATAATCTAGTAATATATCCTATAAAAAGCATCGCTTGCTGCAGTTATACTTATATGTGGAATTACAGATTCTATCATTAAGATTTTTGATTTTTTTTAAAAAAATGACTTGTAAATTTAAGTTTATGTGGCAAAAAAGTTAAATGCTGTCATAATTTCTATAGAGTCAAAATAATGATTGATTCAGGAGCACCTCTTGGTGGTACATTTGGACAGGCAGAATATAATGAACAATTGGCTAAAATCGCGCGTTCTAACAGACTCACAGCTCTTTCAGCAGCAAATACTAATCTTGAAAATGATCAATATTTAATGAGAAACCAGAGTGGTCTTTTAGAATGCAAGCTGTGCTGCACAACGCATAAAACAGAAGCAAGTTATCTCAATCATACTTACGGCAAAACTCATAAAAGAAATCTTGAAAGAAGACGTGTTTCTGTTGCTAGAAAAGAAGCCATTGCTGGTGGAATTCGTGTAGGTACTGCACCAAGAGTAGAACCAACGAAAACAACCACGAAAATTGGTGATCCATCGTATCAAGTTGTGAAAAAGAAAGATTTGAATACAGGAAGTTTGACAATTCTTATAGAATTAGGATATCCAGATATTAAAAAACATACAAGTCCAAAATATAGAATTGTTTCTGCATATGAACAATCTGTAGAATCACCGGATCCAAATCACAAATATTTACTTTTTGCAGCAATTCCATATAATACTGTTTGCTTCAAAATACCAAATATGGCTGTTATTCAAGAAAAAATTATTGTTGATTGGAAACAAATTGATCATAAGTATACGTTCCAACTTACTTTGGCACCCAACATCGAAGAATAATATATTTTGTTTGAATTATAAACATCTTCAAAAACCAAAATTAATATTGATATAAAACTATACGTTTAACAAGCTTTATGCCATTTGACATAAACAACATTTTGTTAAGTGAATATCATGGATTTTGAAAATTGATAAAATATTAAAATGAAAGAATCAAACGAATGTTAATGCTTTATTATAAAAATAGTAATGTAGAGATAGATAAGATTAACAAAATTTTAGAAAAAAAAAACAAAAAATAAAATTAATTACGCACACCGCATGTTCTAATGCCGTCAAGTATTTTAACAACTTGAGCTCTAGACTCTGGATTAGATATTGCAGCAACAACATCAACAAACAATTTGCTTGCGTTATCACCTGCAATTGCTTTGTACTTATCGCAGAATCCATTTGTTGTGATCGCGTTTTTATCCAAATCTTCGAGTATCTTCTCGATCGATTTTGCTTTATCTTTGTCTTTTCCGAAATATGTATTGAGTGCCTGCTTCAAGCGGTTCATTGTGCGCATGCGCTTAACAGCATATGGTTCATCTAAGTCATCTTCTGCAACTTCATTTTGAACTTTCTTGAGAATTGACTTTGGTGCCTTATGAACATCAACTTGATGCTGAAGAAGCTCTTTCTTTGTCGCAAAGACAATGAATCCCTGCATAACACAGTTTGGATGCTCACAGGCATAATGTTCTGTGTGGAAGTGGACTTGGATGAGTTCTATTGATTCGAACCAGTTCTCTTTGCCGAGGGATTCGCAAATGTCGCACTTAAAGTGGTTCTCTTGTAAGTGTTTTGTTAAAGTATTTCCATCAAATGCAATATGTTTGCAGCAAGGGCACTTTGGATGCTGCTTCATGTGTTCACTCATCTCATTGCGGTTAAATACCGGTGTTTCACAAGGAAGAAAACGCTTAGATTCGAAGCAAATTTCACATGGCTCTTTTTTGTGAAGTTTTCTTGTATGTCCTTTGAGAGACTGGAAATTCGCACATGTTGCTTTGCATTCAGTGCATGTAATCTTTCTAAAACCTGATACTTCCTGAATATCATCTTTTGAGTCGTAATATATGTGATAAAATGTATCGTGAGGTCTCGTTTTCTGTATTTCGACTTCATATGACTCCAGCTCCTTGGAAGTGGATATGATTGGGTCAGTAGTTACCGCTCTTTGGCAGAAAGGGCACTTTGACTCGTTGTAGCACATGACCATCGTCTCGTAGCACTTCAGGCAGAAGTTGCTGTGATTGCACGGAAGCAGTATTCTTCGCTTGATCGGTTCGCCACAGATAAGACAGTCACCGAAGCCATAATCACTCATTGTTTTGTGTACAGCCAAAAATTTTTAAAATTTTGAAATAAGGTTAAATCATGATAGTCGTTACTTGTCAATTTTGTTTTTACGTGTCAAAAATTGATAATACCATTATCCATCTTAATTTCTTGATATCTGATCATTTCAATATAAAATTCTTTATCAATTCAAGGAAATATATTTAATCACTAACTCATCATCATTCAAATGTTTAATAATACAAATACTTTATATTTTTCTATATTAGATTCCAAACAACAAGTTTTGGATAGAAATATGAATTCGCATAAAGATTTAATATATAAGAATTTACGCAAATAAAATATAACAAAACAGATTTTAATTTTCGCATTCTAAATAAGAAAGAATTCTTTCAGCGATCTCAGCAGTGGCCGACTGAATGGAATTAGCGATCTCTTCGATCCTATCACGGTCAATTTCATGCAATATAAGATTCGATGCTTGTTTTAATATCAAACTTCCGCAATTGCTTGAGTCTATTATTTTAATGATTGAATGGCATATATCAAGGATAAGAGTGTCTTGTTCTGTGCTAAGGAGTTCCAGGAATGTCTGAATGAAATTATATTGTCCAATCACAACTTCAAGTGTTTGGATTGATGATGTCGTCAATAAATTTGCCAATGCGATTGTTGCTTCTGTTTGAACTTCTATAAGTCCATTGTTGACTAAAAATGCCATCATTTCAACAACCCCGTGTGATATCAATAGCTCATGATTGCTTTCGAAGCTGAAATAAATTGCTAATATTCGACATGCAATTGATTGCAGACTTGGATCGATTTTATCATGTTGATTATCTAAATGTGGCTTCAGGTTATTGAGGAGATGGAACAAATCGAAATATTCTGGCATTTCAGCACAAATATAATAAATTAAGTCTAATGCGGATCTAACTATTTCTATGTCTGAATATCTAATGTACGTCATTATCTTGTTATTATACTCTGTGACGGAAACTATAGGACTCAAAACTTGAGCATCATTCGAAGCAATCACTGCTAAGCCTCGCAGGGATTGAATAAGTAGTGAAGGAACATCATCTTTTACAATCCAAGACATGTACACGTTAATTAACTCCTGCGTTAATTCGTCGTTAAAATATGTCGGATTATTGTAATAAAGTCGAGAGAGGTTTGCAAGACAGCAAGTTTCAATCGTTATGTATGGGTCGTTCTCCCAAAACTGTGTTAATGCAGAATACTTTGATTCTGCTTGTAATATTATTTCGACAAGTCCGTTTTCAAGGAATAGCGTTGTAATATTTGGATTTGAGAAAAGTATTGAATCAATGCATTGCATTGCTCTTTGTAAAACTATGCGTTCCGAAGCATCTTTGAGGACATTGAAAATATCTTGGAAAATTTCATGCGGAATAAGCTGCAGAAACATCGCGTCTTTACAATATTTCGTAAACACTACATTTAAAACATCAATGACATCCGCAATTCTTTCATCTTGTATATTCGTTAAAAATATTTTGTGAATTTCAGAATAAAATTCCGTATTTGCCAATATAGTGAATGTAAAGTTTGTACTCTCCTGGATCATTTCTTTGAAATTTGTGATGTTTTCGTTGAAATCTTCACTTCCTTCAACAATAGAGTGTGTGAAGCACTCAATGATATTTTGGGCATCTTCAGGAGATACGTTGCATTCTTTCCGGACACCTTTTATCGTTGTTGAACCAGAGGAATCATTTTTAAACTCCGTCATATTTTCAATTTTTTTCAAAAATCTTTGTCACGTTTTGTGATTTTATTTTTCATTTGATACTGTAGTTTCACGTGAGACAAAAAGTGAATTTTTTGAAACATCTAATGAATGAAAAACATTTTTAATAATAAATTAAAATATAGTATTAATATTTGCAACTATCTAATTACTTTATTATATAAAAAATCATTTGTTTAATGAGAAAAACTTGTTTTTATTATTGCATGGATTTGCGAAAATAAAAGTCAAAGTAATCTTCGAAATTAATACCAAACATCTTATGATTCAATATAGAAAAGACTGTAAAGCTGTGACGATGTTGTTTTAAAGAAATAGAAATTTCCAAAAATATACATTTTTAACTATAAACAAACAAAACAAGGAATAATAATATGGACGCCTATGTAATTGAAGCACTTTGTCTATGACTTTCTTTGATAAATATTTTAATAAAATATTATTTTCGTTCAATAATCTAATTAGCCAACTCACCATCAGCGGAATCTGAAAGAACGCCCAGTGGTGAATGAATATCGAAAGTTGCAATAATTGTTCCAGGAAGATTAAACGGTACTGTTGTGTCTTCATTCTTCTTGAGTGCCATTGGATCTGAAGTACCCCAAAGACGCCTCAGTCCTTTGCCAACAAGCAACCAATAAGTATATCCGACAGTGAGTGCGCAAATGTGTGCAAACGTAGAAGCGTTGTTCAGAGCTATATGGTAAGTAATAGAAATTGCAATAGGAAGCCACTTTGTTGGAACATGAATTAAACCGAGAAGTGAAGAATAAGGATTAGATGACAACTGAGACTCAATAACGTTCAAAGCAAGAATTACTGATGTCATTCCTATTATAGGTCGATAATATAATGTGAAACATCCTGCAACTGAGAATAAAATGATGATTCCTGAGTATGTTAAGCCTATGAGAGCACTAAATAAGAAGATGTGAACAAATAAAAACGCCATTCCTGCTCTTTTCTCGATATGTGAAAATCTTTGCCAAATAAACACGATGTTAAGAATCAAATGTGGTAGAGATGAATGCACGAAAGGGGATGTGAAGAGTTTCCAGAAATTTCTGATCTCTATTTCGTATGGAATTAATGCGTATTTCCAATATTCGCGATATTCAACTTTCATTTGCAGTGAGATATATACTATAACAAGCGCCGTAATGATGCATATTGTTGCTGGCTGTGGTTTATTAATTGGATTTTTAGTTATTTGTTCCATTTAAAAATAAAAATAAAAACAGACTTGTTCAATTTAAAAAAAAATGAATCACGCAGCGGAAAGACTTGCGAATGTTGCGCAAATCAGGCGTTTGCTCTCTGATCTCGAAAGACTTGGATTATGGAAATCAACAAATATAACAGATCAAGGAACAATCGATGGAACGAAAGATGAAATTATTAGAATCTTAAATCTCGTCGAAACAGAGCTTGAAAGAGCCGGCCTTTGGGATAGAAGCATCGATACTGATGATAGTAGCTCGGATGTTGATCAAAATCGAATGAGATCACCACCTATTACAAATGAACAAATTTTACAGCATACACAAAAGGCTCTTAAATGTATCAACCAGAAAAAGAACCAAAAGTAATTTTTTTACAATTGATTTTGTTATAAATAAAAATCCTTTCTCTAATATTTGATTAGCATGATAAATAAGCAAAGTCTTTAATATTCATGGTTCCATTTTAATCACAAAACAAAGAAATAGTAAATATTTATGAAAATATTTCATCTAAATCATCTTCTATTGGTTCTATGAGATCAAGATCTGGAATAATTTCTTCTTGTGGATAGTTCTCTATTTTGGAATATAACAATTCTGATACCTTATAAAAATATTCATCATCAACTAAATTTGTGATGTCCTCCATTTGATCACTGAATACAGAGGTTAGCATTGGCTGCACAAGCTCCAGGAAAGTGGCAACTTTGTTTAACCTCATAACAATATTAAAATAATTCATCATCTCTTCATTTGGATTAAAATCATATCCATATTTTTCTGCAAGATCTACAAGATTCAGCAAGAAGTATACAATCTCTTTGATGAGTGGAGCATTCTCATACTCAAGCAGTTCTATTATACTTTTAATATGCTCCTGTGTGAATGCAGCAAGAATTAAACCGGGTTCATTATTAAATGTTGCACAAATCGAAGCGTGCAATCTAAATAGACTACAGAGAACATCAAAATTTGTTGTCTTGAAGCACGCATCGATATACCTTCTGAAGTATGGTGAGAAAAACCCATAAAATGTTTCGGTTGGAATAAATCGAATATATTCTGAAACCAGATCAATGAAATCTGCATTTGGCCATGCCAAATCAATCTCTTCCATGTCATCCTTAAATAATGCTCCATTTATATATTCAATGAGCTGTGTTTGATGCAGTACAACACTAAATTCCGAGGCATTGCTCTGCTTCAAAAATATCACGACAATTTCTATGACGACTTTGATATTATAAATATGATTTGTGTAATTCCTTAGATCGCTGACAAAAGTCTGCGTTTTGAATATGGTAACTCGTTCTTCGCTTGAGTTCTTTAAATAGTCTATAACAAAAGATATCATACCATCCACAAACAATAATTTCTTGTTAATCATATAATTGAAGAAATTCTCATATGTAATAGGGTCTTCAATATCATTGTAAAAGAAAGATTGGTATATTTGGCACATGAATGATAAGCACTTGTATTGTATCGCACTGTGATCATCATCTATAGCATCAATTATTTCCATAAATTGTTGAAAAACAATTGAATCATAAATTCTGCGGCAATACTCACTGTGATCACATGCTATGTTTGCAATGATTGATAATGCTATTGCTCTTAATTGCAGGTCAACTTCTGGCTTTAAAATAAAATTAATTAATCTATCAAAGAAAGTATCATCAACATGAATAGTCATATCTTGCACAGCTGTCATATTTGACAATAGATTCAATGATGGAGCGACATCTTGGTTTAATAATATAAAATCTGCAAGTTTTCCTTGAATAAAGAGATCAAAGCCAACGTTTTCTAATAGCGATGAAATACTACTTGGGTCGTTCCTTATAATATCATTTATTGATCGAATGATTGCATTAAAAGTTTCATCATCAACATCTTCATGAAGAGCGTCCAATTGCTGACGAAAGAAATTTCTTTCTATGGTCCCCAATGCTTTATCATCAATATCAACATCTGCTTCTAATTTGATAAACATTTTTCATTAAAAAAATGAAAAATTGACACAATGCAGTTATGAATACTATATACCAAACTGTCTGAAACATCAATTCTATACCAAAACTCTTCAATTAGTTTCAATCAAGAAATTTGATTAAATATCAATCGATAATACATATAAAAATTAAGACTTTATTAAAATATATACACATTTGTAACAAATCACTCTATAATTTCATTGATATTATTCAGCAAAGAAGTCAATTCATCAAGTTTTTTCTTATTTTCAGCCCACTTGGCATATGAATATACATCTGATGATGGTTCATCTTTGTCTTGGTTTTCTTTAATTTGTTTGAGATAATCTTCGATTTCTTTGATTTTCGCAAATTGTTTTGAAAATTCTTCGATGTCTTTAAGCTGACTATCAGTTGCTTTCGATATATTCATATAATTTTTGCTTTCTGAGGTATTTTGTTGTTGATTTAACTTTTCTTGTTCTTTTTTAATTTTTTCGGCCTTTTCTTTGTTTTCTCTGTCAATCTTAGCGAAATATTCGTCTAACTCGTTGCCTATTTGATTCACTTGTTGAGCCGGGCTGAGTTCAGTCATGAATCAAGAAGACTAAATTAATGTCAAAAAGGATACTTTACATGTCATATAGTTATTTACATGTCATAAAATATTTTACATGACAAAACAATTTGATCTAAGATTTTCTTTCATAGGGATCAATTCCAGTATACCTCATATTGAAATGCAGCTGCATGCCAAGTGAGATTCATATTGCTCATGATTTTATGGAATTGATATCAATAAACAAAATTCAATGTAAAAGAATATCGAAATAAATAGTGCTTTCAACAGATAAATTATTTAAAAAAAAAACAAAAAATTAATGCTTGATAGATCTATAATTAAGAATTAATGAATCTAAATTAACTAAGTCTTGAATGAACTCATCTTTTCCTTTTTCTTCGATGGCTTCTGATACACTCTTAAGATATTTGGCAACTTCACCGCCAATGATTGTGATGTGATTTCCAAAAGCTTTCTTGAAGGCTCTCGGAAGCAAAATAACTGGGAACTCATATTTATATAGCATCCAAACCAAACCTTTTCCTGGATCATTCAATACATCATGGGATGCCGTATAGAGAGCTTCATGGAAGCAAACATCGCATAAACTAGCTAAAAAGCTAGTGCTTGGAAAAGTTGCATAAATGCAAGTGTGAACATACTCTAAATGACTCCTGAATGCCTTTTCGAATAAACCGCGAACCCAGCTACGCATGAAAGCATCATTAATTGATTGACTCAGTTCTAAAACTTGTTCCTTTGCCTCTCCATTATAATGCTCGAGTACAGAATTATAAATAACTCCAACAAAACTATCAATATTAAGGATAGTTGGTAACATTACCTCCAACACATAATATAGCAACCAAAATGCATCAGATTCTATCTCGTTCTTATCGAATAAAATATCTATTGGTTTTGGATTTTCGTTATCTTGTGCTGTAGTCATTTCACGAGCGAAAATAACAATGATTTCACCTGATATGTTTGCAAACTCCTGGCAATAATTGTTTTGATTAAATCCTTTTTTAAATAAGTAAATTTGAATATTTCTAAGTGAAAACTGAAGTGTTTCTTCAGTTAAATCTGGATATCGCTCAATATCCTTTATAATGAGTTCATTTAATTCAGCATTTTCAGGTTGCTGTTCAAATTCAATTTTCAATTTTTTGTATTCTTCGCGCTTTTCTTGGATAACTTTCAGCCACTCGCTCTCCAGTATATACGGTTTGTCGATTGATTGGCTTACTGTTAAAATAAATTTCCATATTGCAGATGTCAATCCTATTTCAACGATGTTTTGTGAATCAAATATACGAGCAATGAGTGTGGACTTGAGAATCATTCCTTTGGAAAAAATTTCGTAGAATAATTTCACCCTTTCACTCATGAAACAATAAAATAATGAAAAAATAATTTGACAAGTAAAATATTTTTGTCATGTAAGTATTTATTTTGACAATATAATTAACCTTAATTATGAAAAGTGCCAAAAAACAAATGGATGCCTCATTCAACGAATTTTCAAATGCTTTGGCACAAAACAAGACGAGAATTCATGTGTGGCGCCATGAAAACAATATTCTGACTGAAACATCAGACTTGGGATCGTTTTTCACGCAATCTGTTTATCTCGTTTTGCAAGTTGTTTATCATTTTGACACTCCACCGTCAAATTACATATACCTGTGGTGTGGAGCTTTCTCTAATCCAGATGATGAAGTTTTCGTCAACGAAAGAATACAAGTTTTGTTTAATTTGTTGAAAAATTCAGCATCAATACACCACGAGTACGAAAGATACGAGTGCAATCAGTTTCTTCATATTTTTGCTCCTTTCGGCGGAGTTAGACATCTTACGCCTGGACTCGAATTTATTACGAACAGAGGATTCACAACTTTGTATAATTTCAAGCTAAATCCATACCCACACTGGAATGAAATTGCCGCGTGTGTTTCTTCGCTTAAAACTTCAGATATTAACATAATGAGAACAAGAGCAACTTGCACACTTTGGTTTGGCTTCGAATCAGATTATCATTTGCGCCTACAGGCTGCTGAACTTGCTGGATCATTCAAGTTTGCAGTTGGACGTGATGATGTTCCTAAAATCGTTTATCAAGGCAATGACGATAGAGAATTCATTAGAGCGTTATCGTCATCGCCTATTGATGAGCCAAAGAGAGCGGAAATTCAGCCAGACACGCCGGATCGTCGTGAAATTTATCAAGTTATATCAAATGGCGATCAAATCGACTTCCAGTTAGTTGCATTTAAGAATGAAGCCAATTTAAGCTTGTGCAAGAATGAATATGCATATATTTTACGAGATTGCGATAATATATTTGTTTGGTTTGGAAAGAACCAGCCACTCGATTCAATGGGCATTGGCCTGGTTATTGCCATTGTTTTCATGCAAAGAATGAATATTTCAAGAAATATTCACATTCAAGTTGTTCATTGTGGAGAGAAGTTCTCTGATAAATGGTCTGTTTGAATTTTATTGTATAAAAATTACTGTTTTAAAATATAAATAAAATCATTTAATCAAAAAATTAAGGAAAATATAATAATTTAATTACTCAGCAGCGAATAAATAGTCTGTATTGCGTTGTCCATCGCCTAAGTAAACAGTTCCCCACTTGCTTCCCTTGCATATGAAAGTTAGTCCTGGCCAAACACGGGAATTGACTTTAACAGTGCCAGTGCGTGGATCTTGAGAAAGCTTCCATCCACTTGGTAGAAGATCTTCTGATAATGGAGGCATTGTATCAACAATACCGTTAGAACGCTGAGACTCACCGCGAATATCCTTGTCGAGGCGGCAGAAATCGAATAATGTGGCATCAGGAACTATTCCTTTGAACAACGGATTTGCTTTAACTTCCTTTGAGGACTTCCAGAGAAGAGCATCCTGTGGGAATATCAAGCCTCTCTTATCGATAAGATGGACAAGGACAGAGAGGCGCTGATCTTCACCAACAAGAGCTTCTTCATATTCTGGTAATTCTTCCTCTTCTTCCTTTTCTTCTTCCTCATTTTCTGGTTCCTCTTCCTTCTGTTCTTCCTCTTCTTCCTCCTCCTCGTTTCTTGGCTTTGGTGGAACTAAAGGCTGTAAATCTTTGAATGCTTCTGTCTTCCTTGGGTGACGGACAGGAGTCTTGAGGAGAGGTTGGCCTTTGAGTGGCTCTCTGATATTCGTGACGTGTGAAATTAGTTTGTCTGTGACTAATGGAAGGCCGAACCAGCAAACGCCGTCAAGAGAAGCGTATGTTGTACGTTTTCCGAGGAGACCACTGGTGTAGCAGACGATGATGAGATAGTTGCGCTCAGTGCCCTTTATTTTGCCCCAGAAATGGGCGACGTCATGATTTGATTTCTCGCAGAGGATTGAGACAGATGCCTTCATTGCAACGATTTCAGCTTTCGTTGGAGCGATGCCGATGCCCTCGAATTCTGTCGAAAGGTCGTTCAGCCACTTGAAATCCATCTTTTAAAAAATTACAAGATTTTCAACGTATATTTCGTGTCACGTTTTAACTATTTTTTCTTTTTCATCATTTTTATACAGCCCTTCCTGTGTAGTGTATAATTTACTGACTATTTTTCGATTTTGACCCATGCATTGCTCAGATTTTAAATATTCCTTATAACAACCCAGAATTTGAGCTATCTTTAATGGCGAAACTCTATAAGCATCTGATGTAGAACACACCATTCAGATTGTGAATGATTATTTTCAAAATTCAAATCTTAATGATAATATGAATCACACATTAAGGGCAAGACAATCAGCCTTAGGAATAGCTAATAGAGCTTTGATTAATTTGTGTTATATTATAATTTATTCATATTTAATGCAGTTTCAAAGCACAGGATTTCATGCATAATGTATAATAGGAATATTTGATTGTCCTGGGGATATGCTAAATATTCGGTGTGGCTAAAAATGATAAGTAAAAAGAAATTAAATTATCAAGTTTGGATTTTTTTTAAACAGGACAAAATTGATAAAATTATGTGGCATACTTACGGGTCCACTCGCGGGCATCACGCTCGAAAGCAGCCTTGTCGGCCTTGTACTGACGAGCAATATCTGGAACAAGAGGATCATCTGGGTTAGCATCATTCAAAAGTGAGCAAATTGATAAGAGGACCTTAGAGATTGTGAGAGCTGGAGCCCATTTGTCTTTGAGAATATCAAGGCAAATAGCGCCACGTGGGGAAATATTTGGATGGTAGACGCGTGTCTTGAAGATGATGTGTGGTGGCTTGAATGGATAGTCGGGAGGGAACTGGATATCAAGCATGAAAACACCAGACTCATAAGGTGTGTCCGGAGGGCCAACGATTGTGCCTGTCCAGTGGAAAAGATCTGGTCCCTCTGGGCCTGCCGAGCAGTTGCACGGCGGGTCGCGGGAGATTTCCTGAAGCTCTTTCTGAATTCTCCTGAGCGCCATATAAAAATGACACTTTTGGATTCGGCCAATTAAGTCTCAAATTCAATTTTTTCTCTTTTGAGAAATGTTCAATTTCAATAGCTTAATATAGGCACTGTGTCACATTTTAAACTTTTTAGTTGTAAATTTACGTGTCATATTTTTAAATTAACCTCGCACTTTTCTTTCATTGTTTCTAACTTTTCTACACAAAGTTACAAAAGAATGCTATTATTACCATCATTCTAACTATCCATATATGCAGTTGGAAATAGTAATAACCTCTTTACGAGAGATTTTGGCCAAAACTCAAAAAGATATTTCACTTCCATAGAATTGTTGTCAGATTTGGAAAATAATTTTTACAATGCAGAAAAGTTTTACGCGTCAAAAATGTGTTTTTCATGATCATGTGATTTTACCAACAGAGAAGTGATCCATTCCATGTGTGTTGTCGTTCAATTGAATGTTTATGGAGTAATTTCACAGACTATAATTGTCCCTGGACAAAAATTCCGATATTTATTCATCATCTCATCACGTCTACAGCTATGCGCAAAGTTCCCTTATAAAAATAGATAAATTTGCTATAGGAAGCTTAACCTGATAATAAGATCTTGATATTTTTGCATAATATATGTAATAGCTAAAATTAAAAGAGTTCTTGTTTTTCTAAGTCTATTAAAAATAAAAGTTACTTATTTAAATTTTGAAAAATGATTTAAGTTTTGATACAAATGATATTTTTTGAGAAATGAATGATTCTTTTGAAGAAATCGTTATTCATGATTAATGAGATTTAATGATGGCAAACAAGAGTACTTAACAAATGATGTACAGATCCAAAATGTTGAAATCAGAAATAAAATAAATTCGTTATTTTGCAATTTCGAACAATATATCGTTTCTGGAGGAGTTCCTCACAGATATTTCACACACCCACAGACAGCAATCACTAGGCATCAAGCATATTTAACTGCAATTTGTGGAAAATTTTAATGATTTTATAAGCTCTTATTGAGCACAAATCATTGGAGTGTTTATAAAGTTCTCTCCAGAGATGTTAGATTTTGATTTTTGTATAAACGATTATTTGTGTTGTAAACTTTAGATTAAAATTCTCATGGGAGATCTGATTGGTCGCGCATGCCTCTTATCAGTCCCCCATGAGTTCTTCGGGTACAGGTACGAAAGCATAATCGGGCGAGGCTCATTTGCCATCGTTGTTCTCGTAACACGAATGGAAGATGGAATGCAGTTTGCTTGTAAAGTGATATCGCAAGAGTACCTTATCGAGAAGAAACTTGTCGAATCATTCAAAAGAGAAGTCGAAAATTTCGGAAAACTAAATCATCCAAATATTTTACAACTCGTTGAATTTCTATCCGATGAAAAACTCATTTACATGATCATGACACTATGTCCTGCAGGAGATCTTCACGGATATATAGCAGAACATGGTGCCTTCCCTGAATATCAAGCAAAGGCAATATTTAGACAAATTGTTTCAGCAGTTGATTATCTGCACATGCTAAACATTGCACACAGAGATTTGAAACCAGAAAACATTTTGCTCGAAAAAGACATGACAGTTAAATTAGCTGACTTTGGTTTTTCGAAGGAAGCGACAGGAAATCAATTGATGAAGACAAAGTGTGGCTCTCCGATATACACAGCGCCAGAAATCATTACACAGCCTGAATATGATGGAAAAATGACTGATATGTGGTCTGTAGGTGTTATTTTGTTCGTTATGCTCACTGGAAAAGTACCATGGGAGTCTGTAACTAACGAAACACAGCTGTTCTTCCAAATTAGAACAGCAAGATACCATATTCCTGATAATATTAATCCAATGGCAGCAAAATTAATCGGCGAGTTGATGACTCCTCAGCCGGAAATGAGATGCACAGCAAAAGAAGTATTATCACATCCTTGGTTGCAAGATCAATCAAGAAATTATTGTGCTTCGCATGTTGTTCAAAATCGAAGAACTTTGCTACAAGAATCGGGTAGGCAATCAGTTAGAGTCATCCAAAAGAGAATTACAACATCAATGAGAATGAAAGATCCTCCTTTGACTAGAAGAGTCAGTACACATAATGAACCCCTTGTTTAGTTGTTTATTTTTATCCAATAAATGTTTGTTTTGTTTGTATAGTTATATAACCAAAATATTTTTACTGAAATTATAATCATCAATATCTGTTTATTTGGATTCACCCCAAGTATTCACTTCTTTGAAAATAAATAGCTAGCGCTCAAAAATATCCTAAAATGATTTCAAATTTGATCAATCTCAAAAAACAGGTAATTAGTTATTTGTTTAATGATGAACACTATGAAGCACCCGTTTTCTGTTACAATTAACGGTGCCATTTTCATATTATAAGCAAAAAATAAATGAATTAAATTTGTAATACAGCATTGCAGTAGTGAGTTAAATCGATTATTCCACCAAAAAATATTTAGTCTATAATGTAATTTCTTGAGCTGCTTGATCATAGTCAGTAACCATCTGCTCGATGTTGCTCGCGTATTGGCACTTCGAAGAACTGATGAGTGTAACACCATCTGTAATTCGTTTGCTGTCAGCCTGCTGGAAAGAGAGAACAAGATCGTTAATCGTGATATTAATGTCATTGGGGAATTGCTGAATAGACTTTGCTAACTCACCAACTGCTAATTCTTTCTCACCGTTCAAATAGCGGCATGTTGCGACTAAGCTATCAAGGAGAGGAGAAACTAAGCTGTCGTATCTTTCCTTCTGGTCGAGGAGGTTATTAAGAGCATCATTGAGTCCTTTACTTGTTCTAATTGCGATAACAGCTTGAGCAACATCGGATAATGATTTCGTATTAATGTTTTTAAGTTCATCTGATGCTAAATCTGGTCTGTAGAGCATCAAAAGAGCTTGAATTTTAATCATTGATGCTTCTGGATGCTTAATATCAGCAATAGCTTCGAGAGCGTCGCCAGGTTTGTTGCAGTTTAATAAGCAGAGGGCAGCGCACATAGCATAGTATGAATTTGTCGATTTAATTGATGAATCCATATTTTCTTCGTAGTATTTTTGAATTTCTTCGAGACCGTTTAATTTCATTATATTTGCTAATAAGTTTATACCTTTGCTCATTGGGGTATCGAGTTTCTTTGTTTGATTGATTACGAAATCGACTTTGCCGAGAGCGAGATTCGATCTGAATGCCATAAATTGACCTTCTTCAGGTGTTCCTGGCTTTGATCCTTCTACTGACGCCTTTTGGTAAAAACCGAGGTAGAAATAATCTGTGAGATCTTCCATTTTTTATGATTTTCCAAGTCATTTTTTATTATAAAATATTAATCAACACATTGATAGATTCACTTTTTGTAATATATTGTGATCCAAAAATTGAATTTTCCATATCAGATCAAATTGTCTTAAACGCTAATATGTCATTTAATCAATACATACAGTTACAACATATCAATGAAGATCCATGCCTACATATTATAGCTCTCTGTTATTATTATTTTCACATTATATTTTCGAAATATTATTTTAACATCACTTAGGCTTATTTTTAAAGCGCCTTCAGGATAAATAATACTTTGATACTTAATTAATGGATAGGTAATTTCAATTTGAAATTTGGATTTTGATATTAAGAAGAGATTACAAGTATGAATAAAGAGCAATACTGTATTGCCAAAATATATATTTAATCAATAACATAATTAAAGTGAAAGTGTATTAATAAAATGAAATTTCATCATCAGCAACATGTACGTTCTTTTTGTTCTTCTAATGGTGATTTTGGAATAAATGTTGTAGTTTGTGGTTGGCACTGCTGTGAACTAAGGCTCTTAGATGCAACTGAATAAAATAAAGTATCGATACCAGCTCCAGTAACAGCAGAAGTTTGCAAAAACTCCATTTCCATTCCTTTATATTCTATTGTTAAATTATCAACATCTATAAAAGATTCAAGATCAACTTTGTTACCAACAACAATAATATTTGGTATAGCAAAGTCGTCAACAACACTCTCTATCCAACTATATATATGATCGAACGATTCTTTGTTTGCTAAATCGAAAACTACAATTGCAACAGTAGCACCTCTCGCGTACATAGGCACAAGACACTTGAATTCTTCTTGCCCTGCTGTATCCCATACACTTAAATTCACTGTAACATCATTAAGTTCAACCGAAAACGAAAATGAATTTGCACCTATTGTAGGAACCGTTCTTTCAGTCTTTTTGGCGTAGTAATTGACAATAGATGTCTTGCCGACCTGAGTGTCTCCAACAAGAACAACTTTGACTGGTGGGGAATCTGTCATTATTCTAAGATTTTCGATTAAAGATGTCACTTTTCGGGCGACGCTTGCCATGTAAATTTTATTTTGACATTTCATTCTTTATATTTTAAGGTTGGTTAGATTATCACTTTTCATTCTGATGTTAGTCGTAAACTTACATCAATTTAAATGATAAGAAATTAGACTCCCAAATGTAACAGTTAGAGATCAGATATATAGAGATGAACAGAACATATATACATTATATGAAGGTAAAATATTTCAACTTGTATTTTACCACAAAACTAATCTCGGCGGCCGATTCACTCCCGAGACAGTAAAACATTACATAAGCGAATATAAGTATAGTATATTATCTGAGCTCGACAATTCATCAACAAAATATCGGGGTCACAATTCATTTGAATTAATCCAACATTGGCCAACACAAAATGTTTTCAAACATTTGCGTCAACTAAACTCACCAATCTCAGTGAAAGAAAAATATCAGAAAGACGGTCCTGAAGATGATTTTGTTGCTGGTTTTGAATTGATATATGAAAATTTAAAAACAAGTTGGTGGGGCGGTTTGATGGTTTCCAACCATTCAATAAGAACATATCTGGATGGGCAAGTAAATGTTTGGAATTGGAATGGATGTGTTGGATCATATTTAACTGAATATGCACCAAATATGCCATGCATCAAAGGTTATTGTAATGAAACAGTTCTTAATGCCCACGTTAATGAGATAACATATATTCCGTGCAAAACCGTTAATGCATATCCTGTTTTTAGAATCCCATCGATGCTT
>JALKBU010000219.1:0-59630 GCA_023091735.1 Trichomonas tenax
GGTTTTATTTCGAGTACAGTTATGATAGCATCTGGGTACATGAGAATGAAAAACCGCCAACAAGGCCAAAGAAGATGATTTCGTCAAAAAAGTGCATGTTGACAATTGTATGGACACGGAATAAGATCCTCTTCATAGATCTTCTTCCAAAGGATGTCAAGTTCTGCAGCACATACTTTATTAACAATATATTACAACGGATTGTTCATATGCACAAGTCGGAGAGCAGGAGTCGTCAAACAATCATCCATCTCCATATGGACAATGCCAGACCCCATACTGCAAAATGTGTCAAAGATTTTTGCGAGCGCAACAGCATCAATATCCTTCCTCACCCAGCTTATTCACGAGATATAGCACCCTCATACTTCTACCTATTCGGTGATATCAAACTTAGGTTAAAAGGAGTATCATGTGAGTCTGGCGAAGAGGTTTTGGAAAAAGTGGAAAAAAATTTGCAAGGCAATTCCTCAAAAAAAATTGCAAAACGTTTTTAATGAGTGGCTTACAAGATTAGACTGGGTGGTTAAGAATGGAGGTATGTACTATGACTAAACTATAATCTTATGCAATCAGAATCTTTCTAGCACACTCTGGCCTCGAGATACGCACGCACCTCCGGACACCCTATAAAAAAATGATAACAGTCCAAAAAATGTTTATTTTATTCGGAAACATGAAAATAATTTGAAACATAATTCACTTTAACATATTGAAACTATTCTAAGTATAGAATTGTTTAGGAAGATTTCATTTCAGCAAACGCTCATAGAAAGAGGGAGTGAGAGAACGGCCTTAGAAACAACACAAAAAATCTCATGAAGATATTCGTGTTTTCTGATGTTTGTGATGTTGTTTCGATCTTTGATTGGACCAAATAAAACAATATTACAAGATTCAGTTGAAATTGGTTGATGAACTGTTTCGATTTGATTAACAGAATAAAATTTTAATTCATCAATGAAACAGTTTTTAACTGTTCCATAACCATTATATTGATAAATAATGTATTGACAATTGTTATTGAAAATGTTGCAGTTTTCAATGTGAATTGGATTATATGCAGTAATTAAATAATAAGTGATATTATTTTCGAAAACATTTGAGTGCGTGAATTGATAAGAACCAGAATATGTATTTCCATTACACAAGCATTCATTACTTCCTGTGTTTCCTTTGAAATAACAAAAACTAATGTTGACATTTTGTGATGACCATAAAGTGAAATAAGCTGATCCTAAATATCCTTTATTGTTGCTGGAATTCGTGCATGTGTAACGGATGATGCCATAACATTGATCTGTTGTGTAATATTTATCAATTATTCCACATTCTGACAATGAACTTTCGTCAATAAAATTATAAAATGCAGATTTAGAAACTAAATCACAATAACAATGTTGTCCAATTGATGAAGAAGTAGATTTGATGGAACAAAATCGATGTTGGACAATAAAACTGTTTCCTTTAACGTAAACAGGTTGATTGTTGTTCGAAAATGTGCATTCGCTGTGGAGAATTTTGATATCGTTCGTTTGTATTTTGATGCTTTGTGAAGTGGATTCGAATTGACTCTGAAAAACAAAGATTTCAGACTCTTCAACAACTGTTGGGTTTTGTGAAGTGATAGCAGAAGGAGGAGTGTCGTCATAGTAAAGCTGCCAAACTTCGAGAGGAGGATTGTCACAGTGAATCACAGAACGAGAAAATCAACGTTTGCTCATTTTTATGGCATAAAAATTATTTTAAGTTTTGAGAATTTGATTTACGTGGCATATGACAAATATTCAAAATTGAAGATCGAAAATAGTTTAATAAATATCAGTCGCATTATTTCGAACTATGTGGATTTGAACATCGCATAGTTAATCACTTTATAGTCATCTACATTGACGAATTTGATTGAAATACTGGAGAGATTTTATGATAAAGTTAAACAAATGAAATCGAAATATCATTTGTCCTCCAATGTCAGACAAACGTGAAACATATTAATATTCATATATCAGCTTTTCAGCAAATCAAGAATCAACAATTTCTCAACATTGATTTGTGGACAAAATATATTTATGAGAAGATGTCAAAAAGATTGCTTAGTTGTGGTCCATCATGGAACTTAAAGTTTTGCTTTCAAAGTTGAGTAAAGAATTACTTAGACAAGCAGCCAATTAAAAAAAGAATTGTTGAAGATTGAAGAAGATGAACATTTTTCAGATATCGTGCAAATCATTAAGAAAATGATCAAAAAATATGCGCTGATATTTTTTATAATGTTTAACCGCAGCAAGTGGTTAGAATAACAATATCAGGATTCAATTGTTCCTAATGCAAAAGAAATAAGATCAATCATCATATAGAAAGGATATTGACAACGTTTTATCTCCAACAAATCAAGCAACAGCCAGCGGCAAGACATCAAAGTTACTCGATTTGTATAACAGCAAATGCAGAAATGTATTCAATCAGCTCACACAAGTTGTTCAACATGTTTGCTCGATAAGATCTGCTGTCGGAAAGTACAAGAACAAAATCTCGGCAACTCTGTCTCATGCTGATTTCAACTCATGCTACAACTGCAGAAAGACATATTTATCAAAGGCTCTTTCGTTCCTTGGATCGTTGACAGACTTAGAAACAATCAAACTCAACAAAGACAATGTTGATATTCCGAAACTTTTAATTGACTTTGCAGATAATCCATTGTTTGGAACAATTTCGATCAACTCATTAACAAACTATTGCAGGATTAACACAGAATTGACAAATCGCATCATCGAATGGCTCGATTACTTGATTCAAAAACTGGCATTCACACTTCAATAAGAGAATCAAAATATAATAATATGAAAGATAGCCAATATGTATCAGTGAATAAGTGTCAAAAGCATTTGTTTAATGAATTGATCAAAATCTCATGTATCAATAGCAGAACCCAAAAACAACAGTCCATAGATATAATAGCAACATGATGAAGAGTCAACACCCAAGGAATAAAATTTCAGAAGAAAATATGAATAAAAGTGACACGGATTGAACAATTTCAAAACGTGACAATCGGATGAAAAGTGCATATTAAATGAAAAGTGACGTTTTGTTGTATATATCTAAAATATCTCCATAATAATGTGAAGCAGATAGCATGAATATCTCATTTCAATGATTTACAACAACATTCAGTGTGGTTTATCAAAAAAATCAAATATTTCACATTTTTTTCTATATGTTCACGCAAAAATTGAGAAGACACATGATACCAAAATATGTCGTACCACAATATACCTCAAAACATCGAAATACTAAAAAAAATTTTCTTACATCCACTTTTTTTAATGGAGAATCCGATATTGATATCTGAGCTTAAGAAAAAAGAAGGGCCATTGGAAATGTGGAAAACCTGTCGCTGCGAACTCTATAAGAAGAATATCGTGATAAAACAAGGTTTTGCGAACCCACAGTTCAAAAATATCGATTTATCGACGAGATTAGAAATCAATGAAATTCCATCCAATGTCAGGTACCGGTTTTCTATCAAAGACCATGATTCAAGGATCTATTTCTTAACAGATAACAACAATACATTTCATCAATGGGTCGATGCAATAAGATCCATCCTTTTAAGCAACAGGTACCTCACTATGAACGAATTTACAATAATTTCTACATTGGGAAGAGGATACTTTGGTAAAGTTTTACTTTGTGAACATAATACAACACACGACGTCTTCGCGGTAAAGACAGTTAAGAAGGCGCGCATCATCAATGAGCACAAGCTGCATACGATTTTCGCTGAAAGGAACATCCTAAGTGTCTCTCATCACCCTTTTATTGTTTCTATGTATTTCGCTTTCCAAACAGATAAGAAATTCTACATTGTTCTGGAGTATGTCCCTGGAGGAGCGCTTTTCAGGTTCTTACAAATCGGCCGCACGATGAAAATTCCAGAAGTTCGTTTTTATGTCGCAGAAGTTGCTTTAGCACTCGACTATTTGCACTCTAAAGGCATTCTGTATCGAGATTTGAAGCTTGAGAATGTCCTTTTGTGCCAAGATGGCCATATCAAGCTTACTGATTTCGGTTTGTCGAAATTCATGGTGGAGAAGGGCGAATTCCAGCAGACTTCAACGTTCTGCGGCACAAACGAGTACTTATCGCCGGAAATGATTTCAGATAAACCTTACGGCTTCGAAATCGACTGGTGGACACTCGGTGTCTTCACTTATGAGTTCCTGTTCTCTGAGACGCCGTTCTATGACAAGAATCTTAAGAAATTGTATAATAATATCTTGACTAAAGAACCGAAGTTCCCAAAGGAGACCCCACCATCAGTGAAGAACTTCATTAGGAGGCTCCTCAACAAGGATTCATCGAAGAGACCGGGATTCAAAGACATTAAGAATGATCCATTCTTCGACAACATCAACTGGGATGATGTCTATAACAAGAGACTCAAACCACCGTATATCCCCAGATCAGTCACAGGAAGACGTGCAACAAACTTCAGCGAAAAGAACAAAAGAGATCGCGCTGACTCTGATGCAACATCTGTTGATAATTCTCCAGAGTTCGATGGATTCTCTTATTCCGCTGACTAATTATTTCTGTTTTTTATATATTTTTTTATTTGTTAAAATATTCTATTTTTTCTCTCTATGCATCTTCATCAACAATTATACCTGACATCTTTAAATAAAAAATCCATACTTTGTGGTATTGTTATTTGAAGATATTCGCATTAATAATCATCAAAATTATAATTTTATCTGGAGAGAAAAGCTCATGTTATCTCTAATTTAAGCAGTAAATTATCATTGAAACAGATAAATATAAATAGAGTGCAACTCATATAATCATTATGTTGTGTTCAAATGTCTTGTAGTCAATGTTTGGGCGAAATAATTTCAATATATTTAATTAATTCAATTTGCAATTTTCTTATTTGCAAAATACATTTAAATAAAACTCTATGAGGAGCAAATATCATATAATTAAAAATATTGCTTGTCTAGTCCTTTATAATAAACCAATAAAGTTGTTAACTAATTTAATTTATATGAGTCTACAAGCAATGATTTATAATCCCGAGATTTTTGGTGTCAACCCCTTATTTACAATATCAAAATCTGACGATGTAAAATCAATTTTGACAAAAGTGAGGTTTCTAATTAATAAAAAAATGGTTTCTCAGAAAGATCTCGAATTCTTATCGATCAAACTGAGCATCATCGCAGCACACCTACAGGTCGCAATCAAGAAGGACACTGGAGCAATGCATTATATAAAAACGCAAATTGGAACAGAAAAATGCGCTTTATCAAGAGAAGGAATTTTCGAAAAAGCATTTGAAGTAGCAAATTTAATCAATCACCAAAAGGCTTTAAGCATCCTTCTTAAGATTGTTACAACATTGAAAAATGATATTAATCGATTTAAGAATTGTGACCACTATCTGGATGATACTACAAGACAAATGGTCAGTAAAATAGCGCTAGCAGCATGTTTCTTACAAAATGAAGAAATAACATTATTTATGACAAAGTTGGGAACAATAATGAACAAAGATGATTTTGAAGATTTGGTAGATGAAAAAAAGTGGGATGTGGAATATGCAAACCTATTTATTGGATGTGAACACAATGAACAAGAAATACTTGAAATAATTAACTTGTGTGTTGGTTCAAATGAATTTATTAGAAGGAAGGTTAACTCAATACTTGAATTTGAACTTCCAACTGACAATTAATCAATTTGTTATACGAAACTCATTCGAAAAAAATATTTTGATTAATTTTCATTCACCAAAACTTTTGCAACTCTTCTTAGAAAATTGCAAAGATGTTAATATTCTATTCATTCCTATCTATGATGATTTGATGTGAATTTAAGATTTCTTTCTTTTATCAATTGGATCACATTTTGAATTAAATCTCTTAATGATGTGATTCCATTTTTGCAGCACTGTGATTCTGTAACAAGCAAAGTTCAACTTATATTTATTGATTTTCTTTCTTTGTAACTAAAATTAAAATAATTTGATTTCGGTTTTTAGTAAAGTTAAAGTTTAAAAATAAAGTAAAGTTTATTAAATACGGAATCTTGATGCATTCTGAAGAATTTCGTTTGCCTTGCGAAGTGCAGTAAGGGCATCCAGGCACTTCTTTCTGTTCTTTGTGATGTTTGGATCCTCGCGCATGATCTCGTTGGCCATTCCTGATGTGAGGATCTTCTTAAGTAATGTTTCGTTGAGTGTCTTAGAGCTGCCTTCGACGAGCATCATAATGACTGCCTTTGGAATAACATCGACGATCTGTGTCTTGACGAGCTCGAAGTAACGAGATGCGAGCTGAATCAATGTTCTTGTTGTATCTTCAGCAACTTGCTTTTCTGTCTTCTTCTGTGGAGAGCTATCACGAGATTGGCGCTCTTGGATGATAGCAGCACCTCTGAAGTCGTGGCGCGCCGTATTGATGAAGATTTGTTCATTATCCATAACATCGTTGACGAACTTAACTGTTGGTTCAACGCAGGAGTTGACTAAGTCTTCGACAACATTGCGAATCGCATCTTTCATTTGTGGATATTTCTCTAATTCTGGGAATATAACGTTGGCATGGATCTGAAGGATTTCGTTAGCGACAAGATTGATTGATTTAAGAGCTGGAGCACGAAGTTTTTCAATCTGACGGCGAATTAATGAATCAAATGCTTGATGTGTAACAAAGAGTGGAGTTCTTACACCTGATTGATTGATAATAAGATTGTAAACATCCTTAAGAGAGTAATCTGATATTGATGTAATTTCATTTACCATTTTTTCGTATTGATCAATGAAAATACGGTTAATTCTGGCACCACCGCGAAGCTCGTTATCAATCTTGTTACCGACTTTACCTGCAATGAGGTTTTCGTAGCCTGTCACGTATTTCTGGATGATAGTCATGATAAGCTCATTTGGATTTAATCCATCCTTAGCTGGATCATCACCATAGCGCTGAAGCTCACGCTCTCTATCTTCTATAAGTGAAGCGACGCGTGTCTTAAGAGATGGAAGAGATTTCTTGATATGATCGACAAGAAGTCTGTTAAGTGTTGTTGAAAGAACCTTTGTTGTGCATCTGTCAACAAGGTTCTTATAAACTGGGTGATGCTCGAAGAATGCAAGTTCTGCCCTCATCGCGTCTTTCATCGGCCTTCTGTTATCGATATCACGCTGAGATCTGTTAACGACAGCGATGTAGCCGAGTTTTAGCGGCTTAACTTCGCCTCTGAGAATTGGTCCGCAGTCTGTTCCTGCGTCCATTAAATCGACCTTTGTAAGAACACCGATTGTGCGGTCTCCGTTTGGATCAACTTGAGAGGACAAAAGGAGGGAGTCTGAGTTCGCGAGATCTTGGTTTGCTGGAGTGACAGCGAGAATTAATGATGAAGGTTTCATGGCAAACTGCATAACCATACCATGGATCATTTCGACGACATCAGCATCTTGACCGGCGACAGCGACCTTGGTCAAACCTGGCAAATCGACCATTGTAAGATTTGGAACTGAAGAATCGCGAATGCAAAGATTGATTGGCTGTGATGATACGTTTTTATTATTTCCTGTGGATCTGTCTGTTTCTGCTTGAATTTCGTCTCTTATATCTGTAAAATTCTTGAATTTCTTGCCCGGAAGATGCAAAAACTCGCCGTACTCCTCTTCGTTCGGTCCGGTGTGAACTAATTGGAGGACGAGCGGTCTTCTTGTGACGATGCCGGCGCCACGCGGCAAGAAATCTCTGCCTACGATCGCTTCGAGGACAGAGGACTTTCCTGAGCTTTGGCAGCCGACGACAATGATTTGAGGCAGATCAACGAGATCACCACCAGCAGTGTTAAACACGTTCTGGAGGTCGTTGATCAGAGGGATGACGGCATCCATTTTTAGATTTTTTTATCGTACTTTTTCTCCTGAAATTGTAAATCGACTATTTAAGGAGTTATTTAGTTTTCTTATTATTTGTTTTATCTAAATATCAACTAAAATTGAGAATATTTTTAAATGACATATAGCGATTATTCTGCCATGTAAATTGATGATTGAATGAATATTTTGACATTGTAAATAAATTCCTGTCGTGTAAATTAAAAATTGAATGATTATTTGACAATGTAAATATATTTTAAATCGATTTTGTCATGTAAAATATTAAAAATATTTAATTGTCATGTAAATCTGTAGACCAGAAAATACTTGACATGTAAAATTACTTACAAATATTAGTAATGGCAAAATATTTTAAAAATACTCTTTCTAAGCTTGTAACTATTCTGAATATCATTGCATGATCGATGGCAATATGGTTTTATACTTGTCTTGTTTTCTTTTAAGATATATATTTATGCAGACAAAAATATGTATGTAATTAGCTATATTTGTCTGGCTGATGAGTTATAATATCATATGTATTAGATGTTCACGGCCTGGTAATTGGTACTAATGATCAATTTGTATGTGACCAATTCATTTTTCTCGTTAATAGGTAGCGAGAAGATAATTTTGTATCATGCTATCCATATCCAAGGCAGCGCATGCTTTACAAGGAACAACCTGAGAATAAAATTTTACTGACTGTGAGATTAATGCGGATAAATAAAGGTATGGATTGACATGGAATCGACAAGAGCTAGAGAAAGCTTGGCATCAAGTGTAAAATGGATATGAATTTATTGTAAAGATGATAAAGTGTATTATCGGCTTGCACTATAATAGATAGATTGCATAGATTCTGTATATTCTTTTGTAAAAGGGATGAATAGTATCTGAAGGATAATTAATTAGTTGAACTGTAAATTGATCGGAAATAGTATATTTAGATGCGTTGAATCTCATTTCCATAACTAGCATATTCTTTGGCTAAGTGATGGATGGCTAAATATGGATATATAGGGTAGAAATGAGGTCAATCAACAACAATATACCTCACTTTTTATTGTCAAATCTTACTGTGACGAAACACCTCCAATAGCATAGAGAAACATAATTCCAAAAGATTCAAGGTGGTTGATTTTTGATCACAACAAAATCCAACAAAGGTATTGTTATTTCTCACAATTCTTACGAAATTATTCTATTCTATATCGCAAAGGACAATAATCCAAAGCCAGTAAGCTAAATGAAGCATATTTCTATGGGCAAAAATGGATAATCTTATTGTTGCAAAATTTGGCCTATTTGGCATTTAAATAGCTAAAATACATCAGGATCATAAAAATTAAAGTGATAAACGTGACATCTGTTAAATAAATTTGACGTAAAATCCAGATAAGCTAAAGTTAAATTTCAACAAAAAAATGATAGAAACGATTTTTCCTCAAATGTAATTGTATATTGAAAATTTAAAACCACAGTTAAGCCTAAAACATATTTAAAATTCAATTCGGATAAAATTCAAAATAAAAGACACAATTTGATGTCCATATTGAATATTATCATATAGAAGATCTATTTTTAGAGTCAAAATTGTATTAACAAAATTGATCAATAATATAGATATGTTTATATATTGGGTAAATTACTATCATAGTTAGAGAGATAAATAACAATTTAGAGGTTAATAACCGCAAAGATGACATGGAAAGAATTGCTCAATTTTATTTTCTCGCTAAATTATATTTTATTATGGTAGTAGTGTATATAATGTATTTGATTTCACTTCACATTTGGTTACAATTTTTTATTATTTCGGATTCAGATTTGATATACGAAAATAAATATTGCTGTGAAATATTTCACAAGCAAAAGTGAAAAAGAAAAATGTATGAAATTTTTATTTGAGTATTTTCACTTCATTTTCGTTTAAAGATGTCTTGGAACGATCAGCTCGTCACACTTAAGACAGAATCTTCTGGCTGCGCTATCATCACACAGCAGGGTGCTCTTTGCGCCAAGGAAGGCACATGGAAGGCCACACAGGACGAGCTCATGAAGTACATCACATACTTCGCTGAGCCATCCCCAGCTCTCTCTGGCTTCCACTATGGTGGCGAGAAGTTCATCTGCAACCAGGCCAACACAGATATGGTTTTCGCTATGAAGGGCTCCCAGGCTGTTGTCCTCCAGAAGACAAAGACACTCATCGTCGCTGGCTACACAGATGGCAAGTTCCATCCAGCTGCCCTCTCTGCCTCTGTTGGCAAGGTTGCTCAGTACCTCTCTGCTTCTAACCTCTAAACAGTTTCTACCGAAATAATATATAATGAATTAATCTCCTTATTTCCTTCTTTTTCTGCTCTTTTTTTTGAATTCTAATTGTCATATATTGATTCTTTCAAGCGAAAATTGGCTCATTTGATTATGGTTTAAATATCCATTGAGTATATTAAGGGATACAATGGTTTGGAGCGCTTAATTTTTGATTCGGATTTTGAAAATTTTCAACATTAAGGATTATAATTGAGAAATGAAACAAAAGGAGCTTAATTTGATGATTTGCATGTCAAATAATATCTCTAAACTTTATAATAAAAAAATAATAATTATAAATTAAACAATTATTTCTTCTTTTGGTTCTTTCTACTTTCTCTCTGTGCATCTGATTGGATATGTCCATAGTCAAGAATGCCATCGAGTGAACTTTGCATTTGTTCAATCTTCTTCATCATTGCTTTATCCTTCTTGCTACGCTGAAGACGAACAAAGTGTTCCTCTTCGAACTGTTCAATTTCCTTCTGTCTCTTCATGAATTCACGAAGTTCTCTGTTTGCATTTGCCTTTTTACCGGCTTCAAGAGGGTCAGCTGTTATATCAGCGGCGACTTCATCCATCAACGCATCGCCTTTTGTCCTCGCTTTGATAGATCTCGCGTATTTTGCTTCTTTGCGCTGATCTGATTCAGCCTTTGGATAAAGTGTCGAAGAAACCTTTGGAGCAGTATACGTCGCCGAAACTAAACCGTCAGAGTGCTGTGTTTGTTCACCAGATTGCAACATTGCGTCTGGATTTGCTCTAAATGTTTGTCCTGTTCCCTTTTCGAGCTCTGCGTACTTATTGATTTGGTACTGCAGCTGCTTTTCGAGTGGTTTGATTTTCTCTATCACGCATCTGTTTTGAACCAATCCTTGAATTTGATCAGTAGGATCATTTCCTGCGCACTTTTGGGCACCATATCCCGCCAAGTTCTCGAGATACTCGATTAAGCAGTGGTTTCTCACTTGCAATAAAGTAATTCCATCGACTGAAGATTGTGTGTCTTTTTCTACTTTCGCTTGGACCTTCTCGAAGATTCCGTGGACTTCGTTTGCTGACTGAATGATCTTCTTTAAGTGAACGAGGAGTTCTGATTTTTGCTCAATTGAGATCTTTTTGAGTGTTTGTTCTTGATTTATTAACTCGATGTGCTTCGATTCGGATGGTTTCTCAGCCACAGCATTCTGGAGGCTGATGCCGGGCATTAATTCCATCTCTTCGTTGCTCATTATTTATTATTAAAAAATTTTTGTCTTCGAAATTTTCTGACGCTTTGCATCTGACAGATGTTTACATGTCAGATTTTGAACTCCCTTTTTTAACTAAGTATGCGCGTTTGTCCCTTTAGACTGACCTTTAATAGATGCTTCAATTACCGTACTCACTCATATCAAAATAATCGATAATCTGTAAGTGTTGATTAATTTTAAAAGATGAATTTTTAATAGCAAAACCTGGGTATTTGTTAGATTTTTGGGAAGAATGTGGATCTGCCCATTTTAATTCACACATAATATGTGCTTCAATATCAACTAACAGTGGTATTTCAATAAGAAATTCACTGAAAGTTTAGAACAAATTTTTAAAAATGGAATTTAGTCCAAATTGTAGTTATATAACTTGATTTACTGTGAATTTAAGGAAGCTGATCGTTATTTAAAGTCTTTACGAAATGAATTAAGATTTGATATTTATCGAGTTCAAGAAGCATGGCATTGAAAAAAATATTAATTTTGTGACGATGTTCATTGACTGAATTTGTTGGTTTCTCTTGGCATGAATAGAATGAGCTATTGGAAATTCCTGCTAAAATCAATAAACTCTTCACTGTTTCGTCATCATCTTCAACAATTATACATTTTATATTTGTTTCTGAAAATACATGAAAAGCTATTGTTTACAATTTTGTTAGACTGGAGCAACAATAAAATGCAGTGCTTTCTATTGTAGTTGTATTCTGGCTTGTTTCCTTTCTCAAATTTTTAGAATCTTCAAATACACTCATTCCTATTATTGAACAATTGATTACTATTTCTGATTTTGGACTACCTATAGCATAAAAAATTAATATATCTTTGATATCGTCAAAAAGCATGTTATTTTGTGCCCGATAATTTGTAGCATTAAAATCAGCAATGGATAAAAGTGTTTCATAAGGAGTAAATGCATATTCACTGATCTTTGTAATGTTTGATATGTTAATATATTTTAACTTATGGCAATTCCATAAACATCCATAATCTAAGATATTAATAGATTGAACTTTAAATGAAATCAATTCAGAACATATTTACATGCTGAATATATCTGCAATTTTAAATGCATAATTATATATTTGATCAACATCGCTATCAAGAGTTAAATTGACATAATTTTTTATTTTTTGGTGAAAGATTGTATTAAATATATCACAATAAAGGATATTAAATAATATAAGTAAGGATTTTCTGGGTGGATTTCAAATTCTACATCGCTTCTAATTGAGTAAATAATAGATATATTTTTTGGTAAGAAAAGTTTCTGAAATTTTGTACCATAGAAAGCATCTAAGCCAAAAGATTGCAACAGTCAGTCTGCTTTTATTTCAAATGTCGATAATTTACTACATGAGTAAAATGCAAGTCTCTCCTATTATTAAAACAGAAGATGGCAGTGAAAATGACGTCAATACATAAAGATATTTAAATGCCTCTACTTCAATGACTTCGAGGCCATCGAGTATTTTTATCTCTGAAATATTTGAACAAGCGAACAAAGCTTGACTCAAGATGGTTTTTAGATTTGCGCATTGCAATAAATCAACAAACTCAAGAGATTTACACAAATAAGATGCTTGTTCACCTATATTTGTTAATTGAGGGTTTGATTGGAATGAAAACGAGCTTAATGTAGTTTGACAATTACTGAAGCACCTAAAACCAATTTGTGTTGCATCACTTTCAATAATGAATGTTTTAGAATTCGGAGGGATATCATTGAACGTTAAAGTTCGTATGAAGACAAAGATAAACACCTGAAATCAAATCAATAAATATTTCTTATCGAAAAAATGTAATTTGTCAAATTGCCGTAAATTTGCCAAAAAGTCTTGCTGTCAAATGTCAGTGTCACTTTTATTTCTCAAAAAGTTGCATTTTCGCTCATGCAAATCAAAGAAGATTTTTGACTGAGAATGTGGGTTAAGCAATCAAAAATGAGTGATAATCATGTTATTGGATCCCGAAATAGAATAATAGAATTCGATAAAGAGTTTTCAGGAGAAATTATTGTTGTTTCAGATTTTTATGAGATAATTAGCTCCAACGCCCGCTGAAGAAAGGATTTGAATAATATTTTCCAACACTAAAAACTTTTACAAAAATGATCAAGAAAACTAGAAAGCTCACAAATTGTGAACTTCATAGAATTTTTGAATATTATTAACTCAAAATGAATTCATGAAGAGTTTTCAGGAGAAATTATTGTTGTTTCAGTAACTTTTGACAATTATGGTATAAAAATAATGAAAACACCGGCTCAGGAAATGAGAGTTATCAGGAATTTGTTCCATGTGCCACCAGAGAAGGAGGACTACAAAAAGTTCCGATCTTATACCAATCCAAATATATATCCATTCAAATTACACCAAATAATGAAATGAAAATAATCAGCCATTTTGCATTTATGGTTCCTGAGCGTGAAGAGTTTGGAAAATTCCGCTCTCAAACAAATCAAAATATTCATGCTTTCATTCTCCATCACACAAAAATTTATTTCAATCAGTGACCTCAATATATATATATGATTATGCATTGGCAATTTAATTTAGGGTGTGTAATTTAATATTATATATGTGTGAAACACATTAAGAGCAATATTGAAAACAGTGTTTAAACAGTTATTATAAACATCCACTGCACGGGTTGCAGTTTTTGGACATAAATAGAATGCAATTTTAGGTATTCCTTTATTAATCAGTAAATTTTTCACTGTTTCATTATTGTTTTCTACGATAACACACTTTGGAATTGAATATAAACCAAAATCTTCAATGGTTGTGACTGTTTTCAATTTGATTTTTTGTAAATATCGAGCATCAAAGAATGCATTAGTGCCAATGATAGAACTGTTGATTTCAATTTCGGTTGCAGGACTTTTGGCTGCATATCTAACAAGCTTGCTCTGGTTGATGTTAACGAACATATTATTGTATGCTTGGAAATTATTTGAATAAAAATTTGCAATATACACTATATTCATTGATGTTGAAAGCATATCAGTTTTGATATTGACAATATTTGAAATATTCACATACTTCAAAGCATGGCAAAAGTACGGTCACCCATATTAATGACAGAAATAATGTTGATTGATATTAAGCTAGAACAACCATCAAATGCGTAACTTTGGATCGATGTTATTTTGTAAATATTTATATACTGAAGGCTTTTGCAATTATAAAATGCAAACTTTTCAATAAGATCAATTTCTCCATCAAGAGATAAATTCTGGATCTTTCCAGGTCCAAAAATGTATTGATTTTTCATTTTTATTATAAACAACACCATCCTTGAGGTACAGATAAGGATTATCTTGGTCCAATTCAATTTCAATTGCCTTCCCTTGAGCTGAAATTTTGGAAAAATTTTTAGTCAAAAACAAATAACTAATATTTGTTTTGGTGAAAACACCTTCACCAATGGATTGGAGCAAGGAATTACTTTGTACTTCAAAATTAGAAAGATGTGTGCAACCATAAAATGCCCAAAATTCTATTTTTAGAACGGAAGATGGTAAAGATAATGATGTTAATATAGGAAGTTTAAAAAATGCGTAATCCCCAATTGCTTCAGGTCCTTCAGGTAATTTCAATACAGTTACATTCGAACAGCTCCCAAACGCAAAAAATCTGATATTCTTTAAATTAAAACACTGTGATAAATCTATTTCTTCAAGAAGTGCGCATTGAGAAAAAGCATTATCATGTATATCTGTTAATTCCGAGCCTGGTAAAAATGAAAATGAAGATAGTGTTGTTTTGCAGAATTGGAAGCAATTTGGTCCAATCGATGTTACATCGCTCTCAATGATATAAGTTGAAGAATTTCGAGGTACATCAGAACTTGTAAGTGTACGCACTATAACAGGAAACTAAAACGAAAATCAAAGGTTAATAATTGTCACTTTTAGAAATACAATGACACTTTTCGAGAAGAAAAAAATGATATTGTCACTTTTACAAAAATGGGAATTGCTTTGAGTTGCTGTAAAAGTGATACTCCAGAAGCCCTAAAGGATGACCCCCGCGCTGCATTGAGAGCCGGTGGCAGAATTCAAGTCAAAAAGAACGACAATGAGGATCCTCACGCTCCTTTATTAATGAAAACGCCAAACACTCCGAAATCTAAAGAAAACGAGTTGATAGACAAAGAGCTTGACGCGTACGTTCAGGCGCTTTCGAGCGGTTCTGACTCTCCAATGGACCCGAAAGATTGGGACAAAGCTTTGGACGATGATTAAGTATTGTATTTGTATATTTGTCTTTTGTGGATTAATATGGTATGAATTAAATTACTGTTTATTTAATTTTATAAAATGAAGATTTACAGCATTCATTTTTGTATATCAACATCTACAGGAACTCATCTGCGCTCTGTATTTCAGTTGGTATTTTGGATCTTTGAACATTACATCAAAAATGAAAAATATTATTTCATAAATCAAGCCATGTCATGCATTCTATTCTTCATTTCTATCATTTCCCTATAGCTTTATATTATTAAATTCAACATATAATATCAATATTTCAATGACTACTTAACATTATGCTCAGCGATCAATAGATATATAAATTATTAGAAAAGTTACAGCTTATATTAATTCTATAATATCTCGATCAAATTTCCTACACATGAAGAATAATTGAAATAGAAATTAAAATTTTGAATATCCATGTATAAGTCATAACAATTAATTTAAATTTTTGTAGGTAATAAAATTTTATAATAACAAGCCCTGATAATTTCAATCAATATCAAAGTTCATCAATTAATTATATTATTGGTTATTACAAAACGTACTGGATTCAACAACTAATATAAAACCGGAATATCTTGATAAAAATGATGATTACTGTTAAAATTATGAAAAATCATTTGTGATTTTCGCATAAAAACAAGTTTATTCAAAATAATTGGCTGAACATTAATATCCTCTTTGTATAAAATACCTCTATATGTGTGTCATGTCCAGAAAATTAAAAGTGAAGTTCAAATTAATCAATGAAAATAAAACCCATTATATCGAACGGAACAACATCCAGCGATGATATGCAGTCGAAATCTAAGCTCTCCGTGTGATGTATCTCTTCATTACATGAAAATCACCGTTTATTAATTATTCTTTAATGGATTCTGCCCAGGCTCTTGCGCCGACAAGGCAGCGCCAGAAAGCAGTGTCACGCACTCACAACAACAAGTGGGGTCAGGAGGATGACGCATTGCTCCAACGCTTGATGGCAGATGAGCCAACAGAAAATTTTGCACAGTTTTTGGGCTTTTTCCCAGGAAAAACAGCAACACAGATCGGAGAAAGATGGAGCAAGGTACTTGATCCTAAATTGATCAAAGGATCTTGGACTCGCGAAGAAGATGAAATTATCATCAAATTCGTGAACGAAAATGGTACGAAAAACTGGAAGAAATTGGCTGATATTCTTCCAGGAAGACTGGGAAAGCAGTGCAGAGAGAGGTGGCGCAATCACCTTGATCCGAATGTCAATAGGAGCCCATGGACTGCAGAAGAAGATGCACTTCTTATCCAGCTTCATGGAAAATACGGAAACCAATGGGTTAAGATATCTGAAATGTTCAACGGAAGAAGCGACAACTGTGTGAAAAACAGATGGAACTCAACACTGAAGAAACAGCTATATTATGACCAACTCGGCATCCAAAGGCCAAAGCGCGGACGCCCATCACTACAGAAAGCACCAAAGTCTGCAGACGACATTCCAAAGCCCCCGAAGTTGGAGGAGATCGCAGCACAGATACAGACGGCCGAACCAAAGCCTGCTGCAACACCAACATTGACTCCTTCCTTGCAGACACCATTATTCTCTCCATTTTTGAAGTCCCCGTTCCCACAGCCTTCTCCTTCTATGGATAAGGAGATTTTGCCGATCCAGTTGTCGCCTTCGCTCCGTGATGACCAATTCAGTTTCTCACCCACTATGATCTTCAGTGGTTTCTCGTTGTTCTCTCCTAAGCCAACAAACAATCAAAATAATAATATTTCCTTGTAAGCAATGTTATTTAAATGATCGATATATTACTTCATGACCAAAAATATTAATGTCAATAAATATTATGAAATATAACCTCCAAACTTTGCAATTCTCTATTTCTCTCCCCTCTCAGTTTATATTCGTTCCATTTTAATATTGAAATTTTATTAAAACAAAAACTATTATTTGTTGAAAATTTTATTTCGTTAATGAAAAAATTGTTCAAATCATATAATTTCAAAAAATCAAAATCAATAATAATATTTTATTTTATGCACAGAACATATTTTGTTTATAAATTTATGTGATTAATTTAATTATTTTTTGAAAATTTAATTATTTTGATTTTTGACGTGAGGGAGTATGTGAATATTAGTAGGCTTGATAAAATGAATATTACAAACAATTTATTATACACATTATATAATTCTGCATCCGCAGCTGTTATCTCTTTCAAAACTGTCTTCAGTACTTTGAGTTTCCTCTTCAAGTTTAGGCGGCGGTTCTCTCTGTTGCAGCCTCTCTTTCATATCACTCGGTAAATCGGGCGGAAGTTCAGGACTTTCGGCATCAGACATAAATAAAGGTATTTTCGATGCTGTTTCAACTATTTCTACTGCTGTACGTTCCCAATCGTATTTATCTGAATAACTTGATTTTGTTTCGATCATGGCTTCACCGAGAAGTTGGTAAAAGAGGTCGTAGTTTGGTTTATCTTCGCGCTTCAAACTCATTATCAATCTATAGATTATAATATATTGATGAGGAAGTCCTTCGCAAAATTTTGCCATGTCTGTTTCTTTTTTGGCTGCAAAAACAACGGGCTTGTTGTTGATTGTCGGCCAAGGAAGTTCTCCAGTCTGTATTTTCAACAAAACACAAAACCAAGAAAACAAATCATCGCATCTTCCCAACTCAAGTCCATTGTGCGCGTTAAATGATGCATATGGCACAGTGCCAACGAATCCGGGGTTCTCACGCGGCGGAATTTCTTGTCCATTCTCATCCAAAAATGGCTTCGACAGACCAAAGTCTATTAACGTTAATGGGTGTTTTCTGCTCGGCCTTATCAGGAAATTGCCGGGCTTTATGTCCCTGTGGAGCATTCCCAGTTTGTGGAATTCTTCGATGCATCTCAACATTTCTATGCCAAGTCTTATGGATGTTGACGTAGAAAAGACAGCTCCGTGGGATATCCTTCTCGCTCCAATGAGAGAAGGCCCTAAAAGTTCAAGAATGAGCCATCTCCATTCTTCATTTTCTCCATAATCGTGATATTTCGGGAAAAACGGCAACATTTGGACTTTCTTGAGTATATCTGTTTCTTTTTCGAGATTTGCTTTCTTGAATGATTTACTTTCGAGTTTTATCGCCCAAATCGTCTGATCTCGCGTATCCTGGCACGTGTAAATGTCACCAAACGATCCATGACCGACAAACTCTTGGATGACGTATCTGTCGAAAGCAGTGCCCGAAGCCAAATGAGGCCGCGGCTCTTTCGAGCTCATTTTCTCAAAAATTAGTTTTTCAGATCTATTTTTGGTTTTGTTTTCGCATGGTGTGTTTGTTTTTATTATTGGTTTTTCATTGTTTATATTACAGGGTTGTGTGAAATTAATGAGGGGGATCGAACTATCACTTTATTCAGATTTTTGTTGATTTGGATTAAGAATAATCTAAAACAGCTGTTTGTCCAATTAATTTTCATTAATTATTTATATTTCAAAATTTGATAGTCAGAATCATTTTCATGCCTTTAGCCTTTAGAGTTATAATATGGTACTCCAATATATATTATTTTTAAAGCCGAGAACCGAAAACAAATAATATTTTGAAATTTGAAAATATTAAATGATACAAGACAAAATGTTTCTAAATATATTCAATACTTTAACTAGGTAATCTATTCCTATGGTGTCTAATGCTATTATATAATAATATCAAAATATATTTTATAATGAATATAATTTTGTTGTTGGAAGGAAAGAGAATAAAACGTTGATATGAAATAATAATACTTTATTCAGTTTTGATTAATAATGTTATAAGTTCTTTATTTTATGGAATATGGGTTTTGCATGAGATTTACTTCTGTTCAAGAAGGTTACGGAGCCAGTTGGCTGGTGTCTTAGCGTTTGGCTTGCCGTTCTTTTCGAGCTTGCCTTCCTTGATAAGGCGCTTCTTCTCGAGAGCAACTGGGCCGTTACCCCAAGACTTAATATATGTGCCGCGGTCCATAATAACACGCTTGATCTTAGCAGCAATGCCGTGATCTGTCATGGACATCTGTTCGCCACTCATCTGTGCAATAGCGAGGGCAATAGCCTCGCCCTTTGTTGTAATGATAACGATCTCATCGTTTGTCTCGATAGATGGCTCGAATCTCATAACACCTGGAAGAAGAACCTTGGCGCCGTGGCAAATGGCGTCGACAGCAGAATCCTTGACGACAATTCTCTTCATCTTTCTAAGCATCCACTCGAGTGGGCGAACGACACGGCGCATATACTTCTCGTTGCCTTCCTTGTCGAGCAAGTACTTGGCATCGAGGACATCATGCATTGTGACGAGGCCTTCTGTCTCGACTGTGAAGCCAGAACGTGTTCTACGAAGTTCAGCCATTTCACCGCCAACGCCAAGGTAAAGACCGATGTGCTCGCAAAGTGTACGGATATATGTACCAGCCTCGCAAGAAACGCGTAAGATAGCTAAATTCTGCTCATTGTCGAACTCGATTAATTCGTTTTCGTAGATTTGGCGAACACGAAGTTGTTTCTTAACAGCAGAGATTGCTGGTGGGCACTGATAAAGTTTGCCGGTGAAGAATTTGACCGCCTCCTGGAGTTTCTCGTATGGAACTGTATTGAATAAGCGAAGGACTGAGACGTACTCCTTACCTGCGTTTTGCTGTGCCTTGCCGATACGTGTGGCGCGCTCAATGCAGATGATGAGGCAGCCAGTGACCTTTGGATCGAGTGTGCCGGAGTGTCCTGTCTTTTCTACTTTGAGAATTCTCTTTACCCAAGAAACGATTTCATGTGATGATGGATTAGATGGCTTATCGAGATTGATGACACCATACTTCATGTATTCGCGTAATGGGCGCTTTAATGGCGAATGTCCGTTCGGGAATGGTGTGAAAACACCTGTTTTGCATGTAAGGTTTGTGTAGCCCTTAAGAAGAAGTGGCCACTTCTCTGTGTCAATTGTTGTTGTCTCGTTAGAAGGCTCAATCTTTTCGCTCATTACTATTTTTTTTTGAAAAGCTGTGGCTGGACCAGGGCTTATCGTCTTGTCTTCAACAACTCAATGCATAGATTCCCCAATGCATGTATAAGTTTTCTGTCGCTAAAAGACTGGATTTATCCATATTTTGATATTTGTGGATTTTTATTATATGGCTCTTGACATGTTTTGAACATGTAAATATATTGCAATTGTTGTGCATGTTATAAAACCTGATTGCTAGATCATTATTCCAATGTTTTGCATAAATGACATATAAAAATTTACATGTCAACTACCTTTTTTCGAAAAGTAGGGTTTATCAAATTTAATCGGTGTTGGTTTGCCACGCCGTCTCAGCGCGTCTCGGCTGTAAACCATTAAATTTTGAACGGTTTATAGCGTCCCCGACGAAAAACCCAACAAGAATTGCTTTCTTCAGTGATTGTGCTTCGCACAAGTGTTTCTAAATTTCGCCAACTCTCATCTTTAATAGGCGGGGGCTGCGCCCCCCGAAAACACTTCGAAAATTATTCGCATTTGTCGTTCTTTTGGGGTCGCGAAGCATCAAAAAATTTCATCAAAAGAAGTTGAAGACACCAAGCAATGCATCATACTAGAACAATTACTAGCTGCGGGTGCATCTGCAGTTTCTTCAACTTCTTCCAAAGGATTTATGAAGTTTAACAGGCGTTTTGATGATTGCAACATCGAGTCACATGCCGTTGGTGCTGTTCCTTACAACTTCGTTCCTCTCCCGTATCTCACACTTTCACCAACATCCTCTGATTAAATTTGAATTACTCTAAAATTTCTCTAAAATATCAAAGTGACTATTTATTTTATACAAACAAAAATTCAATATAAATTTAAATAGTATCTTTTTTTAAACCAATTTCTCTATCAATAATATTATATTTAGGTTTCCCACTCGTTCTTGTTCGTCCACTCCTCGTTTGTTGCACCGGCCTTGATCTCTGCCTTTGGAACAGCGGCATTGATGATGGCGCCTTCCTCAGCGACTGTCTCCTCACCTTCTGCTTCGAGAGCCTCAGCAATCTTGGCTTCATCCTGAGCATCGCGATAGAAGAAGAGATCTGGAAGGACAGACCACTCCTGTGTGCGTGTGAGGCCACCGCGGAGGCGGAGAACTTCGCGTGTCAAAAGCCACATAACGAGACCCATTGACAATTTGTTCTTCGTGTTGCATGGGATAACGCAGTCGACGTAGTCGAGGTGGGCGTCTGTATCGCAAAGAGCGATGCATGGGATGTTAGCGTAAGCTGCTTCATGGACAGCCTGTGAATCTGTGTTTGGATCACAAACAATCATCAAGCGTGGCTCGCAGAAGTTCTTGATAGAGTAGTTTGTGAATAAGCCTGGTGTGAAACGCTGCTCAACGTAGTTGGTACCAAGAAATTCAGCGAATTTGTGAACTGCACGTGTGCCGAATGGTTTTGTGGAGATAGCGAGGACGTCCTTTGGTTCGTCGACGGCGTAGATCATTCTTGCGGCGAGTTTGATCTTCTCGTATGTCATAGAAAGATTGATAATGTGAGATCCGTCCTTCCTGCGTGAGAAAACGTACGGCTTCATGCCGAAGGAGAGGTTGGCGGAGCCGAGGTACACTTTGGCCGCAAGCATCATCTTGATAACAGCTTCACGGTCTTGAACAGCAGTCGCAGACATTTTTTAAAGATGGGCCATGAAATTTTTCCTTTTTTGTTTTTTGTTATATTATGGATCTCTGTCATATAGAAGACATAAATTTCTTAAAATTTTAGGTTTTTATTTCTCAGAGATCAAAATCTTGTTTTTGCGCGATATTGGATTAAAGAGGGCATACTTTACTGTTATCCATTATAATAGCAGCTAAATGCAGAATAATATTTGTATATTAAGTTTAGTCAAGAATGATTTTTTCTCTAATATATATCTAAATTATATGAAACATAAAATTATGCAATGTACACATTTGATATCCTTTATTCATATGTTTTTCTGTTATAGGTTATTCCTAGAAAAGTAACAGACAAAATTTGAAGATTGAATTTTTAAATTAGATTTTTAAAATCAAATATGAATGATCAGTACAATATATAAATTGAATTCTTGTAAAAAAATCGAATTATAAAACTCGTAGCACTTTTAACGACTCTAAATATCATTGAAAACCGCTCCACTTTTTTTCTCGTTGACCTTTTTGAGTTTTGCGATTTTTAACGAGTAAACCCCCTTCCTGGACGAATCTGATGAAACATTTACGTGCTTTTTGGGAGTGCTGATTCTAGTGGTGCAATCTGTTTCATGATCTTAGCAAGGTATTACTTAATCATGAAATGATTACAAACACCAAGATAAATAAATCACCACATACATATTCGAATGAAGTCAATTAATTCATTCAAGAAATTAAGGCGATTATATTTACATGACATATTACTTTTACATGTCAGAAAGATTTTGGAAGACAAATTTTATGTAAATTTTTCTTTTGGACTTGTGAAACACAACGACATAGTGATGGATAATCAAAATACAAGCTGAAAATACCCCAAACACAATATTTTGAAATTATGTGAGAAAATTTATCCTGTAAAACGTTCCAAACTACAATTGCCAATAGATTTTTCGATATTTCGTGACAAAATTTTACATTGCAGTTCACTTCAGTAATGGGAAACATATTGAGTAACATTAGACATCTTCCAGACAGATTTGTTGATTTGGACGAAGAACATTCACCGAGCAATAGTGAGAGTGAGGTTGTTTCTAGCCTTCCACACGTGAGTTTCGAAGAAATTTTTAATAATTTATCTAATTATCACGATTACAGGCAACAAATCAACAGTATTCGCAGTTACGAGAACGAAGATTATCGAGAATTGTACGAAAATTGTAAAAGAAATGTTGAATTTTTATCTCAATTATATGAGTTTTGCGAACAATCAACAAACAGCGTGGTCACACTCTTAGGATTCCTCATGAGATCGGATTCCATCATCACAATTCGCACTCTCAATAGATATCCGCACATCACAAAGAAAATCGTTGAATACATGAAATATGTTATGGAAATCGATCGGGTGAAGATGAACAATCCAAATATGCTGATTGATCTATCATTCTATCGACGCACATCACAGAGAAACATTCAGAACGTGATGAGTGATGAACTTTATAATAAATCAAGCAAAATTTCACTGTTTTTAGGCGAATCCACACCATTCTATGCAATGCTCTATAAAGAAACGAATCACGCATTCGCCAATGAAAATGAGAAACTTGTCAGACTCCTCGGATACTTCTGCAATACTTGTGCAGCAAACATGCAAACACACCGTGAATCACAAAACTTGAAAACGTGGATGTCAGCTATGACTGTTTGTTTCTTGATTATTGACTTCTCCAGTGGATGCGCTTACAACAGACGCAACGCATTCGCGCCAATTCGCTGCTTGGATATACTTTTCAGTCATGCACAAAGTGATCGCTATTTTGTCGATACTTTGAAGTACAACAGCAAGCACCTTGAGGACCCTGACACGCTCAGCCGCATTAGGACAATGTTTGTTTAATTTATTTTTATATTTTTTTGATTACTAATTAAAATGTTAAAATGTCATAAAATTATAATACAGTAGTTGTTGAAAGCTATATTCTTTATTTTAAATAGTTTAATTAAAGTTAATATTTTCAAATTAGAAAATTAGAGGATTATAATCTTGTTCTTTCAGATATAATCTAATTAGTAATTTCAAAACGTGTTTCAATTGCTGTTAACGCTTTACATTAAAATGACATGGAAATATATTTCTAAAATCGAAATTAAATACGATAAATATAGTTGTAAATTAAAAGAATATTTCAGCATAAGTGAATAAATGATTTGCAAATAGTGCAGCAGGATAATTTTGTTATTTATGACATGATTTCGTTTCATTAAACTTCATTTCATATAAATTGCACGTGAGTGCTTAATTGTAGATAAAGCATCGTGACATGATTCTGATTTATAATGGAATGACAACTCCTGAAAAAGAAAATATTATTCGATCAAATTTTTAAAGAGATAAGTGATGTTTGAAATAAAATTCTCATGTACTCAAGCATCTTATATTGAATATTCCAATGCTGACCTTCAAATTAAAGTTTGCCACTACAATGAAGCACGAAAATGATGTTTGTCATTCAATTCATTATCAGCTTATCCAACAAAATATAAATATAAAATAAAAAATGAGGGTCGTAAAGGGGAAAATATTTCATGAATCTCATTCAATAAACCGGAAAAGTCAAATATAAACCTCTCAAAATATTTTTTCGCTGACAGATTTATAATTCACATATCATTATGAGATGCATATGATGTCAAGCTTATATTTTAAATATCTCAAAAATGACAATAAAATAATGGACTTAAATCAAAATTGATGATTAATTATTGTGAAACATAAAGATCCATATCTAATGGGCATGAAAAATAGCAAAATTAAAGTAATGATATTTTTGCTATATTTACAAATCCTCAAATAAAAATAGATATAAAATTATATGTAGATGTTGTTTTTTTAATTAATAAAAAATAATTGTTTCAAATTTTGTTTCATTGTTTTAGCATTGTGAATAGCATTAAACGGAGACAAAGAATCCAATATTCGATTAAAATTCTTATGACCGATTATCCTTTCAAAATTTTTGTCAAAAAATTTTATAAAACGTGACACATCAGATCAATTATTGATGTCTGAGCCTCTTGTTTTAGCGATACAGAGCCACGTCACACACGGAAAGTGCGGCAATGTGTCCGCCGCTCTCCCAATTGAAGTTAATGGCATAGAAGTTGATCTTTTAAACACTGTTAATTTCTCGACACACACTGCATACAAGCATGTTAAGGGAACGATAATGAATCTTGAGCAGTTCAGGGATATTATGGATGGACTCAGATCCAACAAAGTCCTTGAACAATACACACATTTGTTAACAGGTTATATTGGAGATCCTGCCGTTGTTAAAGAGCTCGTTAACTTGAAGAAGGAGTTGAACAAGGACGTCCACTTCTTCTGTGACCCAGTTTTGGGCGACGCTTGCGGTTATTACGTTGATAAATCGTGTTTGACCATATTGAGAGATGAAGTCGTTCCAATCGCCGACACAATCTCTCCAAACTCCTACGAAGCAGAGTGGCTCGCAGGAAAGAAGATTAATAACCAAAAAGATTTAATCGAAATTGTTCAAGATCTTCACAAGTTGGGACCAAAGAACGTCATCATCTCGAGCATGGTGTGGAAGCGCCGCTATATTTTCTTCAGTTTCGAGAATGGAAAACATCAATTTGTTTTTGAAACACCAAGCTTCGACAGAGGCTTCGTTGGTCCAGGTGACATCTTTGCAGCTCTTCTTCTCGCTTATATCATCAAATATAAAGATGACTACGAAAAAATCGCTACTCAAACCGTCAACACAACATTTGCTGTCATAAAGAAGACTTACGAACTCGGATACAGAGAGTTGGCGTTACACAAATCTGTCGATCTCATCATGAATCCACCAATTGTTAATCACGCGATGAAAATGGAAGACTTCCTCAACATAAAGCCAGAAGAGCTCTAAACATACTAAAATTTACTCTATTTCCCAATGATACAACTTCTTTCTTTGTAATTGTTTTATCAACAAAATATGACAAATTTACAAATTAATGTTTAGTCTTTGTAACTCATTTAGAATGCATAAATTGATAGAGTTAAGAGATTTTTAGATCAATATTTACTATAATTCATATATATAAGTTAAATATTTAATATCTTTAGGAAGAATACAAAAATATTGCAAATTAATGAAGACAAAATGCTTAAATTATCGAAAGTATTATATGCGTTTCGTTATGCTCCTTGAAACATAAAATAACAATATAAAATAAAAAGGTACGGCTGAAGTTACTCTAATGAAGGGCCAACTTCAGAGACCTCTTCAATAGTATCATATTCTCTTTCACGTATATTACAAACTATTATAGCTAAAACAGTCATCATAAGCACTGCACCAACACATGAAAGTGATATCATACGGGTTTTCGTCTTTTCATCATTATAATTTATTTTTGCTGTTTTATTGTGTTAATGATGGCATGTTTCGTTTGTTCAGGTGTATTGGGTATGTTCGTTGGTTTAGCATTTGTATTCGTTGTTTCTGCTTTGATTTCATTGATATATCTATAATCGTAATATTTTGTACGAAAATCATGAAAACCATCATTAATAACATTCTATAGAATCAGTATCTACACTGGAAATATCTGTTTTCACTGTTCCTACTGAGGTAATATATAATTTTTTTGCTGTTCCTGCTGTGAATTTTAAATGAATGTAATCGAAATGGTTCATAACAATATAATAAGAAAGATAAGACTAATTGTAATTTGGTGGTGCCACCATACTAAGTCTCATTGTTGAGAAGTTTCCAGGTGAATATTTCAAGCTGGATGGAGCTAAAGAGTTTGTTGAGTAGTTGGACATTTGTGTATCAAGCTTTGTAGTTGTAAGGTTCTTCATTGGGTCAACACCAGGATAAGCATAATCCTTGTTAGATTCACTAACTCTGAACCTGTTTGACATGCATGGGATCATTGATGTCTTGAGGTTTTCGAGATAGATGTCAGCTAAGTCCTCTATTAGAGGAAGATCTCCGACATCAGATATCTCTTCAGCATCATCTTCATCATCTTGGATTGCGAGATTGAACTGAATCGTTGATGTGAGTAACTCTGACTTCTGCTCTTCAGTTTCAGCTGATGAAAGTCTTCTATCACCAAATGGCAATACCTTGTAACCGTTTCTATTCATCATTCTCTTCACGTGCATCATCAGCTCTTCGATTGGATTCGTAAGTGTTTGGCGACTGATGCCGTTATCCTGCAAAACTTCTGCAATCGGTCTCGGTCCATCTGTGTTGATGTTCCTTGTGGAAATCTTCTGGTAAATCTTAAGTCTGCCTTGTGCACTCATCGGCGGCGACTTTTGTTTGAACTCAGGAATATTTTTGATGATCGATTGCTTGAACTGTTCGAAGTCAAATCGTGGAAGACTAACACCAACAATTTGTTTCTGCGAGCAAATGAACTTATAGAAAGAAACGAGTTCTTCAAAAGAATCTGGCTTTGCACCATCAACAGACAAAGTGTTGAACTGAGGATTTGCCTCTATTATAGCTCTGACAGCCTTCAAGCCATCGCTTCCAATTCCGGCCTTATCCAATGCCAAAATTTGCAAGTTCTTTGCACCAACAAGTTTCCATAATAATTTGGCAACTTCTGGACCGTAGTTTTGTGGGACAGGAGTACCAAGGATTTCAAGACCATTAAGTTTGGAAGACTGAATATATTTTGCAAGCAAATCGAAGTTTTCTTCGATATTTTCAATGAAGCAACTTGTTAATGTTAAATATTTCAATTGCGTCTGCGTCGCTAAGAACTCAAGAAGTTTCTTTGTGTGAGCGGGTGTCAGCTCATTCCTGTTGAACCTGAACTCAGCGAGAATAGGCAATGCGTCTTTGATGCAAATCGAATCAATGAGTTCAGTCATTGTTCTTGTGCATGCGATTTTGCTGATATAGATTGTCATCACATTTCTTCTTGGATTTGTGAAAATCTGCTTGAAGAGTGATCCCAAAGCTGCAGGAGCAACTTGGTTCTCACTGAAATCAAGCATCTGAACGCATGGAGGAATAACAACAGAATCATCGAGAGGCTCCAAAAATCTGCAATTTTGGACGCTGATGTTTTCAATAATTGAAGAGTGCTTGAAAACGTGTGTTAAGATTGTGGACATATCAAGGCTGCTCTTGTTGATGATTAAATACTTGAGGTTGCGAAGTCTCGCGAAAAGGAAATGCAAATCGTTGAGATCAATGTTATCAATTGTTCCTTCATTGAGACTGAAGTATTTGATTTTCATAAACGATGGATATTTATGTAGTGATGTGAAAATCTTCTGCATTTGGTCTTTCTCGAATTTAGAACGTTCGAATTTGATTGATTGAATTCTTCCTGCAAACTTTGAAAATGCTGTTAACAGTGATGATGCAAATTCGTACTTTGTGCCACATATAATGAGTTCTGCGACTTTACACTGTTCATTGCTGATAATTTTGATTTGTGTTGGCGAAAATTCGTCCTGGTAGTTAGAAAATGTAAGAGAAACAAGGCCCTTGCAGTTGTCAATCATAAACTGAACAAATTTATCGATTTGTTTTGGTGCGAAATTGTCAAGATGCAAATTCTGAAGGTTTGGTTCCATAATAAACACATCTGCTATGATTAATGGGTCCTCTAAAACGTGCTGAGAGTTAATTTTGAGTGTTTGAAGCTGTCTTGCGTCATATTCTTTCGTTAATCTTTCAACAGTAACGTTTAACTTAACTTTTTTGGCGTACGCAAGCAGTTTAAGGCGCTGATAGCTGAGCCCTTGTGGTCTTGTTGTGATTTTTGGTAATTCTATCGCTCCTGAAGGAGAACATTGAATATCAAGTACTGATTTGTTCTGATAGAAGATTGTCGCGTAGTAATTTAACAATGCTTGGCAAATAACGACGGCCTGATCGGAGTCAAAGGTCAAACTCTCTTCAAAGAATAATGTGAAAACATTTTCCTTTAATATGACCTTTTTGAGATTTAATACTGAAAATTCATGGCTTCTTATAGGGTTTCCGAACGATTTCAGGCGAACAAGAGAGAAACTGAGCGTTGTAAGCAGCAATATACGCGAATCTTTGCCACCGTGAGCGTGATGCTTCGTTACTTCCTCACACACGAGGATTTCTTCGTTTTCGATGAGGAATGGCTCAACTTTCTCTAATATTTTCTTGTTCTTCGTTATAATTTTATCACTGCCATTTTTCATTTATAAAAACAATGACTTTTCATGAAACAGTTATATTTACGGGGCCTGCTATCTATACATGTGTTCCTTTTTCTTTTCATATTTTATTGACGAGGACCCTATTCTATTTTGATAGACCCTATTTCTTTTAATAATTCACCCCCTGCTTTGTATTTCAAGACCCAAAAATAATCTCAAATCTTCACATCAAATATAAATCTCAAATATATACTTATTCTTTATATTTCACAACTTCCTTCTTGTTACCATCACTATACTATAGGCTAATGTTATAATTTATCATAGCCAAAATGTATGAATAATTATTCATATGTGAAGAAATATCAAAATAAATATTCGATGAAAAATATTTTGAAAAAATAACCTTTGATGCTTCAGCTATATAAAATGATAGATACAGGAGATTAGGAAAATCACAATTTATTATTTTTATGTAGCTAAATTTATAAATGTTTCAAAATCGGACTTTGAAGAAAAATAATTGATATTCGAAATCTCATCATTTTATATTATAACATGAATTGATTTCCATACTCTGAAATAAATCTAGCCTCTTGAACTCTATAATAGAATGAGATTATTCGTTTTCGATATCAAATCAAATGATTTTTTGCAAAAAATGCAAATAAATTTCCGATGATGAGATGCAACCCCTCATTATTTTTGTTAATTAGGGGTGAATGCCATGAGTTTACAAAAAATGTTATAGATTTGGCATTGGCATAATCCATTTTGTGGTATATTATTCAAAATGGCCGCATTTAATGATTTCAAATTAAAAAAAAATAAAAAATCTTAAGGTATTAATATACGGAATATGTTTAGATTTGGAGGGATGAGAGCCAGGCTGGAAGACCGACTGCGATGACCTGTGTTAAAATCAGGCCATAAGATGGCTTGAGGCCTGGGAAGAGAATACTAGCGCAGAAAACGAGTAAGAAAACGTAGAATGCGTTGTTGTAGAAAAGAGAGAAGAAAAATGGAGATCCTGTCATCTTCTTCTGCTGGCGGCACCATTTGGCGACATTTCCGTAGGCGAAGGAGAGGCAGATAACGCCGATAGCGTAAGCAACAGCGAGGTAGATCTTATCTGTGAGAAGGTTGCAACCGCCAACTGTTAAATACAAAAGAATTGTAAGGCTGGAGGAAACGAGTCCGAATGGGATGTACTTGAGATGGAAACCTCTCGAGTCTGACTTCTTGACCTGGGAGGTCTTAAGGAACTCCATTTGCTGCTCCTCAGTCTCGTGGCCGGAATTGGACATCTTTAACGAATGTCAAGTTTTCTGACAATCTGACGAAAACCGGAAATCGCTTCTTTCTGCTGTTTTTGCATTATACATATATCCAATATACCATTTTTATTGCTAAAATCCGAAAACAGTTTTGTTTTTTTATTTTTCAAAAGAAGTGTTTCAACTCTGGGGTCAGAACCAGATCAAACATGTATGGGCAGATATAACTCTTATGTGATGCCATACATAGTTGTTGTGTTAAACATATATAACATCGTTTCATATTTTTCATTAACAATTTGATATCAGCTTATTATTGAGTAAATAGCAATATTTATTATAAATATATCACACGCCAACAACATAGTAACATATTACAAATAATACATAATACAAGCTCCTAATTGAATAATTGTTCAGTATCTTAATTTATAAATACACGAAATCATTGCGGAGACGGCAATATGCATAGACGCATGCACATATTACATGTTTTTAATGTGATGCATCAACTTATATTCATAGCCTCCCAATGAATTTGCTGAAATTATTGATTAATAGAAATAAAGTGTTCAAAAATAAAAACGATGGAAAAATAATTCGCATCATATATACTATTATATTAATGTAAACAGTGTCAAATAAATTATGAAAAAACGTGACTTTTAACCTTATCCACCTTTTATAATATGGTTTATTATAACATTTACATAATGGTAATGCTAATTTTGACAATTTTGGTCGCTAAAAACCAAATTTGAGAATTAAAACTCTTCTTTTTCAAAACGAAGCACATTTTCATAATTTCAATATTTTTGAAATCTATATAACATAGATTATCTATTTTTCTTGTTAAATGGAAAATAAATTTGATTTTGAAAATGATTCAAATAAGATTCTGAAGAGATATTTTCATTATCATTGTATTATACCTATACTATCGATTATATTTTTATGTTTAAAATCCGACTACAATATACCAATTGATATTGATGATATTCATGTTATGCTAAATGGCCTCATTGATGATTATTTGGATCTCATTGATGGCCATCATAAACTCTCATATTGGCCAATATGAATCTACAGCATATTTTCAATATCTTTAGAGATTTGCTTGTAGAACTACGATTCTAAGGCCTAATCATGCCCAGAGATGATATACCTCAACGCCATGCAGTTATGATAGCTCCAATGGATATGAAAAAGTCGTAAAAATAAAATTTACCAAACATAGTTTGTAAAATTCTTCTAAATTCGAATTGGCTTACGATGCTTCATAAGTTCATCACCCGGATTGTATTTTCCGTTGCGATGGCAATTTCTACGTGGTCTATGATTATGCTTCATAAGTTCATAGCCGAGAATGTATAGTCCGTAACGATTGGAAATAACACGCGGAACTACCCTTCTTGGACCGAGTTCAGGAGATTTTTTGGGCAAGAAATGATGAGATCAAAGCTTTCCCTTGGATTGCAAGTGCTATAATATTCGTGAATACATCCATCAGCATCTTTGTACGTTTTATGAACATAACCGAAGGATGAAACAAGGTTAAATAATAATACAAACATTATTATGGCAATTTGACAAAATAAAATTTTATTAAATGTCAAATTGACACTGATTCCTTATTCACCAGGTTGAAAATTATTCTCAAATTTTCTCTTTGATTGATTTTATCTATACGTACCCAGTTATTTGACAAATTGACATCTTGGCAATTTGACATCTAAATCAATTAATTTTGCATTATTTTTGCGTTATAATAATTTCACTTTTGTCATTTTGAAACAATTCCATTACAATATATATCCAGACGTTCAAATCAACATCCAAAAAATAATATTTCTAATATTCGTTAGCTTCTTGTTGTTGTTATTCACCCAAAAGCTTTTAGCAATTTTATAATATGAGAAATAGATGCAGAGAGTATGTAAAAGACGGTGAATTTGATGGAACACTATAAATTTCAAGTTATCCATTTTGTGATGCAACACGCACATATGAAAGCCATCATATTAGAATACCTAATGTTCTCTTGCAGCGTTTTTTTTTAAATCGAACTGACATTTGAAAACAAATAAAACGAAAATGTTTCTATTTGACATTTCATGAATAATAATAGTCAATAAAGGCATTGGTAATATTTGGTTTTGGCCATCTTCCATACTTCAATTTAACTAATGCGGCACTTAATGCTTGAAGAGTAATGTCAAGATCAATAATATGGTTAACAGCAAAAGATTTTGCGCGAGATTCAAAGCAAGCAATGTTCATTCCCCATGATTGATGTGTGACCCAGTTTGGAAAATCAGGGTAATCTGCAAATGCATTGACAATAACTGTTTCATTTGCCATGAATATACCTTTGAATAAATTGCTTCCTGTGGAACTGAATAATAGCTTAATTTCAGAATAAATCTTTGCATATTCGGCAATAGGAAGAGTTTGATCGTTGCAAATAATCCAATTAATAGTCGGGTAATTTGTCTTAATTAGCGATGCTATCATATTAAAATTAATCATTGGACGATAGTTTGCGCGATTCATTAATACAAACTTTGTTGGAATTATGCTTGTTAATTTAAAATACTAGCGGATTTTATTCTTGAGAGCTTGTAATGGAAGTTCAAAGTGACCATAATGAGGTCTTGGAGAGGTACAAATAACTAAATTTCGAGCAAAAATCCATTCATTATCACCGAAAATTTTCATTTTCTTTCGTTGAATCCCAACTGCTTCACAGAAGGCAGCTGTGAAATTTAAATACAGGACGAGTATTATTGTGCATTTCTTTAATATTTCTTCTGGAACCATCATCATTGGAGTCAGGAAATCAACAATAAAATGACCGAAATTTAATCCACCATGCCTTGCGATGAAAGCCCAATCAAACTTTGAGATTACAGGACCATTTCCCATATGTTTTTCTCTGATCCATGTAGGTCTCGATGAAATATGTGGCCTTATTAAATGCTTTCCATTAAAGAACTCTCCGTTATTTGCTGTATAAGCATTTCTAAATATAGCAATTTTGCAGTTGACTCTATTTATTACATCAAGCATTCTCTTTTGTCCATACTTAGGAAGAAGATCTTCGTGGCCGAAATACCATTTATAGTTAATATCATCCATATATCTCGTGAAGAAAAAGGAACGATTCGTTCTCGGATTCACAAATTTCCATTCAATATCATATTCAAAAGCCATATTTTCATATCCTACAGTTTTAGTTACATTAGAGCAATTTATGAATGTTAATGGTTTATATTTTTTTGTTTAATGTTTCATTTCTTGAATTTTTTTTTGTTTTTATAGTGATTATTGGAGGAAGGCTATCATTCACTGGAGTTTTTAAAGGCAAAATCGGTATTTTTATTTTTGTAAAGTTCATTTCGTCATTTTCGCAAATCATATTAAGTTTCAAATCAAAGTCAGAACAGTTTAACTTAATGAAGCAGAAAACAAATCGAAATAATAACGGAATAAATACCGCAGAACTCTGCAAAATCATCCAAAATTAATTAAAAACAAACAAATATAATTTATCACTTTTTATCCCAGTTTACAAAAATTGACATTAAGAGGAGATAATGATTTTCAACATCATTATGAATGCAAAGCATTTTTAAAAAACCTTAACGGTAATAATATAGTAAAAATGATGTAATAACTATTTATTAATATTATAACTTTTTTGGCCGAGTATAGTTGAAAATATAATTCATTTTTTCAACGAAATTTTCAATAGTTTACATTTCATGTTAGTGGCCCCTTAACAAAGTTTTATTTATATTTGTTTGTCAATCATTTTGCTTATAAATTTAATTGTGTCTCCAATAATATCTTAGCAGATAAAGCAAATATAAGTTTTACTAAAATAAATCAAGCAATGCAATCGAACTCTCCTTTCTCATTTGGATCAGGATATTCTATCCTGCGGTAGACCGGCTTCTGGACGAGATAGGATTTTGCTTTGCGAAGATTTCCTCTGAATTTAATGAATTGCAATCTAAAGAGCATAACAATTGCTAAAATAAGCAAAATGATAAAATCGAAAAATGTCATCTTTCTATCAGGTTGTGGCAAAGATCTTACTGTAACAGCATCATACAAATCCTGCTTTTCTCCATCCTTCCATGTATTGATGAAGAATCTCTTCGTTGAAACAACAGCATTTGAAAGTTTTCCTTGGAGAGATAATTTTCCTGTTTTGATGACTTCGCCTGTGAGTGATCTTGTTCCGCAGTATTGTATAGAGATGCTATCGCCATTGTCTGTCCATGCATTTGTGTATTCCTTGCATGGCTCAATCTCCAAGACGTACCCTGCAATAAACTGTTGCATGTAATTCGTTCTGTCTAAGTTATCAAGACAGTTTGTTCTAACAATACCATTCTGTGTCTTTAGAATTCTTTTGTCCTTGATCTCTGTAAAACCAATCTTGCTGAGCTCAGATCCAGCGTCGTTGAGAACCTGTGAAACATTTTCGAATCTGTTGCCTTTGAAAAGAGTGTTCATCGGGAAATGAACCATTTTGACATCTTTCTCTTTAGCGCCGTAATTCAAGAAGATTTTCGTGATGTTTCCTTCCTTTCGTCCTTTGGCTTCAGTGAGACAGATGCAAACAATGTCGTTTCCGTACATTTTGCGAAGTTTGTCGAAATGCGCGGTTAAACGCTTCTGTGAATCACCGAGAGATCCAATAACAACTTCAGGCTGTGGCCTGAGGTCAGGATACTGTGTCCATGAGAGTGGAATCGATCCTCTCACTTGAACGTAAGAGTAAATTTTATCTTCTTGATAAATGACTGTTTCTGTCTCAACGAAGTTCGCAACGTTGCCCTCATCATCAGAACCACGCTTCCAGTATCTTGGACCAGCACATTTGTTTGCTCGTCTTGAAATCAGTAAAAGTTCATATTTCGGCGTTTTATATGTTTCTATGTTTCCTGCGATGATATTATTTGTGTAAATGTTCAAGTTGTATCTTTCTCCGAGCTTTTTGGCTTCGTAATTCCACGTGAAAAGGTTTCTTTCTGTTTGATTGTTGAAAATTTGCTGTAAAGTCATTGTTATGTCGTGTTTGTCGCTGTAGTACAAATTGCAAAGCTTAAGGCCGTTCTGAATTAAGTCGATGTAATTGTTTTGTTTCGAAAATTCTGAAATTTGAACAGTTTTCGTCTCAAGGACCTTAAAAATGCCCAATTTTTCAAAAACTGGCTCGGATTTTGTTACTACTGCACAGAACTGAATAGAATCGATCATATACATGCCAATCAACTTCTCGAAAAAGATTTCTTCCTTTGGATTGAAATTCGGCTCTTCATCAAGCGGTATCATACGCCTCCTATCAATTGCGATGATTCCTCCGCTCTTGAAGTAAAATCGAGCGTATTGATCATTGATTCGCAATGAATTTTGCATCAATGAAAAAATAAATAAATAAAAAAATGCTATGTCAAAAAAATTTTGCGCAAAATCCCATTGTCATTCGAACTGTCTTATGTCCTTGAAACGGCATGGACAATTCGATATCTGGCCATAATGTTTTGTTATTTCCATCAGGAAATTGATTGTCATAGCCGAGATATAAATCGTATTTGAAGAAATAAATGCAGAATGCAAGAAATAGTGTTCGCTTTTACTTTATATCACTCATTGTATGCACTCAAGCACAATGCAGCTATATATAGTTTCATAATTACAAAGTAATTCAAATTAAATTCCTTTATTCGACGAATTTATCAATTTATATCCAATGAAACCCATTCCATTAAGATGAGAATGGGTTTTACGTCATTTGCAGTACGATATATATCCAAAAATCTTTACTCGACCAAATTCACGATATTTTTTTTGCATTTGAGTGCTAAATTTGATATAGATTATGCCTACATTGATGACTGCATCATTTATTACGGCGCAAATGCATAATTTACATACGTTTTTAAATATTTGTGGTTATAAGCAACAACAATACTTAATTGCGTTTTAGTTGTTAATGCTTAACTATTGCTACATTTGTGGCTTCTATATATTATTTGTCAATGTTCATTTTTCAAAGATCAGGAAAACTCGCGTTAGTATTTATTAGAATTCGTGAAGAACGAATCTACGCTTCGATGAATGTATTTTGTAGGTATCAACTACGGACATTTTAAAGCACAAATTGGTATAAACAATCTCATAATTATAATCAGAATACCAACTGACTCCAAGAAGTTAGGTTCCAGCACAGAATGCAAATTCCATACACAAGTTTCACTCGAAATAGCAGAAAGTGATCGCAACCCAGAATACCTGCAGAATGAAGTTACTGGTTCAACATTGGATGCACTCGAGAACCACAAGGTCAGAGAGAACTCCTACAAGAAGCTTAGATCTCAGATCCTCGTCCATCTACACGTTCTCAAGCCTGCTCTTGATGGAATCAAGACAACATGATCGAAACAGGCATTGTTCAGTCCAGTGAAGGCCTTTCTGCTAACAAGCTGAACCTTCTTGAGGCTGCTGCTCACAAGCAGGCTCAGAACCCATCCAAGCTCAACATCAGAACAGTCAATGATGTCAACAATTCCATTGTCAAGAACATGGCTGTTGTCAATGTTCTCGAGTCTCTCATCTGCATCACTCAGCAGCATATCGCAGAAGTTCCGGAGCTTTGCAGATTCGTCAACACACCAGAAGGACAGTCACTCGATGCAGGCCAGATCATCGAAGCTCAACAACAGGTTCTCAGGCAGGTTGCTCTTGCTGACAGCCAGGAGAACCCTGCTGTCTACACAAGAACATTCACACCAGCGCAGCTCATCAACCAGCAGAGAATTATTTCTCACACAGTTTCGATGCTCACAGCCGATGATGTTTACACAGTCATCAATGATCCAAACGTCGGTACAACGCCAATGGAGATCCTTAAGGCAGCCAACCTTAAGGTTCAAGACAAGCTTAAGAACAACAAGCAGACATCTCTCATTGAAACAAGCTCTGTTTCTAAGCCTCAATAGTTCTGCAATGACATGATGGAGCATCTCCTTCTTGCCCAGGCTCTCATGACAGTCCAGGATGCTCATGATGCAGCAACACCAGGACTCCACCAGCAACTCGAGAAAATCGATGCCGCTCAGCCAATCAGTGGTCAGTTCCTTGAGCAACTCGTTCCAGTCCTCAAGACACAGATCGAGTATTGCAACTCACCACAGCAGTTCGCTGAAGTCATTGCACAGATGAGGCCAGAGGATATCACATCACAGCAGCCATATATCGCCTTCCTCGCCAGTGCCCTCACAACACTTCCACGCTCAGAACTCTGCAGCGCATCATCTATTCCATTCAAGATTTTTATATAAAAATGCCAATCCAATGGGTTATAAACTCTGATGACATCAAAAAGATGCTTTAACTCTTTAAAGTCTTGATTCTATTATTTTATATCTATCTCTGAATGAGATGACTTTTACTCCTTCATTAAAGCATAACATCAACTAAACATTTCGCTTAAGATCTAATGTTTGTCATTATTTCAGATTTTCTTTACTTTTGTTTTTTCAAATTATCATTTCGCCAAATTTTGAATATTTCTTACGTTTGTAAGTACATATTAGCATATACTTGGCCAACATGCCACAGCTAGATGGTCTGAGCATGGCGTTGTCGGTAACCTCTTTATAACTATTCAATCATCTCCAAAAACGAGGAGCTAGACTTCGATTTATATACTATATACATATTGCCTATATCGTTTGTATTTTGAAATCGAAGAAATAAATTGTAGCTGAATATTTTGTGATTTTACACGACAAATTGTGATTTTACCACAGTAAAGCTTTATCTCAATCCGAGAACTATGTAAGCTAACAGCTAATAACTTTCCATATAATGAAAATCATTGACGACTTTAAAGTTTAATTCATCCCTGTGTTATAAAAAAGTTATAAAAAGTCAATGACGTTATAACGTTATAAAAAGAAATTGAATTTTGGAAAATAATGAAAAATAATGGTTTATTTAACTTCAACACAATAAAATGCAGCATAGTATTGATTTCCTCTAATATTAAACACTGATATTCCACAGGTGCTGAATTTACCATAAATAATCTGCTTGTAGTTTTCCGTTAGTTGCTTGATAACTTCTGTGGTGATTGAATTCTTGTTTGAACATGTGAACTCGAAAGCGCAGCCATCAATATTGCCATTACCAATCTTAGTAAGTGTTGTGCGCTGCTGTGTATCAAATGGTCTGATTGCTTGGTTATCTTTCATGGAATCGATTGCATTTGATGAGAAATTGTATATATATGAGTTGAAGTCTAAAACAGGCAATTTCATCTTTGAGCGAACTTTATTGATCTGATTGAATATGTTGCAGTCAACAACACCTCGAGAGTATTTTGTTGAATAGATAACAAATATAGCGACATTATTATTCTGCGTTGGAATGACACTGAAATAATAATGATCGAATGTTATCAATTTGATTTGATTATTGATGAATTCTTTGAGTTCGCTTTCAACTACAGGTTGCTTTCCAATATAATGGAAAACTTTCGGCTCAATATAAAGTGGGAATATTATTTCTTCGATTTTTTCTATTTTAAGAGCATCTCCGTGATTTAATTCATTGATATATTCATCAATTTCACCTTGAACTTCATCCATAGGCTTCAACAGATTTTCTGGATTAACAATTGACTCGCAAGCACTCCGGAAGTCCTTGAGGTCATTTTTCTGCTGCGCTTCTTTAGATTTTTCAGATTGAGAAGATTTTTCTTTTGTTTTCTCTGGTCTAGAATGCATTTCTTTGCCTTTTTCTGATTTTGTTGGTGCTTCTTTAGACTTCTCTGATTTATTTGGAGTTTCTTGACCTTTAGAAGGTGTTTCTTTGGATTTTTCGCGTTTTGGTGTTTGCTTCTTATCATCATTGTTGTCATTTGCTGTCCATGTGCCAACGCGAATGACTTGTTTCGTTGGCGTTTCGATTAATTTGCTTGATGTTTGATTTGGTGTATGTGGAATTTGTTTTGTTACTAGTTCCTTCTTTACAGGTGTACTTGAGACACTGTTTGGCTGTACTTTGAAAGGTGAACCTTGGTTGAGTGGTTTCTTAATAGCTTCAGCTCGTGGTTCATAAATTAACAACTTTGATTTTGGTTCTTCATCCATTGTAGCGTAATTCTTCTTAACATCTGTAACAGGAGGATATGTATTGATCAAGAAAAGATCTGATGGGCGTTTAATGTGACAAGCAACACCACGAGCGGATGATAAAACAAATTGGAGAAAATCTTCGTTTTCAAACATCTCTCTGGTTGTAGAATAGCTATCATCGAGGTTAATATTAGAAATATGGACGAATTGGCCATCAAGTTGTTGCGTATAACGAATTAATTCTTTTGTGATGTTTTCGATACTGTTATCACTCTTAAATTGATTCTCCAAGAACTGTTGGTTGTCGCTATTTGGAATGAGAGAGCGCAAATGAAGACCTGTTCTAAAAAGATTGCAAATTGTGATAATTGTATCAGTATCAATGTATTCTTCTGAATCGATATTCGAAATAACTTTCTTTATTGCTTGCTGCATGAGAGATGGATTGATTTCTGCAATAATGATGCAAAAAATGATCGAATTATCGATTCTTTGCTTCACGCAAACGCCGGCGTATTCGAATGATTTATCTTTTATATATCTGACAAGTTCTTCTTGCGAAGAAATGTCTTTTGCGATATTTTGAAAAATGTCCTTTTCTGTTAGCTTTTCAATCTTGTTTCTGTAGATGACCATCTTATCGACGAACGTAAAGTGGGTGAATAAGCGATGCTCGTTTGTTTCTTTGCCAAAATCGAAGTTGACTGCGATAAATTCAGCGTTTTGAGCGATTTTCTTTCCGATGGTGAAAGGTGTCATACTTTTACGCATGTTGTTCAAATATATGATCAATTCCCTTTCGTATTCGTTGATATAAATATTCGTAGTTGAATTCATTTTGTCACTTTTTATTGTTTGTCATTTCGAAATTATTTTCGAATTTTGACTATAGAAATAGCATTTATTTTGCGTTTAGAACTTAAATACGAAAAATGAGAAAAATGGATGAAAATTAAGAATCTGACATGTAATGATTTTTACAAAGCAAAATCACAAAAAGAGTTGATAATTCAAGCCCAGCTCTCACACTACATTTGAAAGTTAAAATTTTAAAAGAATTATAAATAGTATAATCTGTTGTGTAAAAATTTTACAAGACAAATTTAAAAAAGTGTCATTTTGAATGATAGTTTACGTCTTATCGATAGAATGATATTTGGGGGTTGGTTTAATTGTTGAATATAATGGATATAAATGCGCGAAATATAATCATATGACATTTAAGCTTGTTTTCGAACATAATTTTTTATTGAAAAATTGTTTTGAAACTGAAAGCGCTGCTCTTAATGTCAATGATTCAGAAAGGTATTCGATAATGTACGAATTAAATGATACAAAATATGTCTTCCCTGATGGTCAAAGGTATTTTCTTCTCGAGTATCCATCATTGAATAAAGTTAATTATTGGAATCAGTTTTATGCTCCAACTGTTGACATTGAAACCTTAGGTAAGCCAAACGCCACAGGATATTATAATCCAATCCATATAGAGCTAAATGATCATTTAATTTTAAACACTGAAAATTGTACATTTGGAGGACTTGTCAAAAGCATAATTGCCATAGCAGGCTATAAAAATAATTCATATATAGACGGGATCCCTGGAGCTGGAAGTTGGCATTATGCAATTGCAATATTATGTTCCACTTCCCCCGGTTATCTGAGCCGTGGAGTTCCTGCAAATTATGGATTTAGTACACAAAACGTGCGTTTATGGGCAGCAGAACCATTAATGGTTTTTTCTGTAATCATTAAAACTTGTCATATAACACTTATAAGCTTCTGTTGTTTGCTATACATGTTTTTATTGATTTATTTTAAAAGTAATTTGACATGTATAAATTTACGCGACAAAAATATTTTGACTTGTATAATATTTACATGACAAAAATATAATATCCTTAACTAGGCTCAGTGATTTGAGATATGAAATGAACTCTATGTTCCAAATCAAACTTAACCTTTAATTCTATAAATTAGCAAAAACTCTCTGAAAAATATTTTATTTTCCAAATGTGAATGAAATTTTTTTGTACAAGAGATTGAAAACACACAACGAGACGTCAGGATGTGATATTAAATTAAAAACACATTTCGTTCATTCATTAAAAAATGCCTCGGACGCCGCGTGCAAGCGCTGCCGTCGCAGGTTCGAGCAGTAGCAAGAAGGATGAATCGAAGTATCATTCACATCACAGACGAAAAACAGAAGAAACCGAAGAAACGGATTTAATTCCGAAAAAATCAACCTCTGTTCGCAGAAAATCAACAGATAATACACTATCGAAGTCAAAGAAGACGAGGCGTAATACTGACGAAGTTGTTGCTGTTGAAGAAACGACCGAAGTTACAAAAAACGGGAAAACAACGCGTACACACAAGAAAAAGTCAGCCAAAGGCGATGTAGTCGAGGAAAACGTCCAAGTTCTTGACGAAAAATCGAAGAGTAAAAAAGATCTAAAATCTTTGGATTCGAAACTAAAGGAAAGTGTGGTATCAAAGACCGTTAAAAAGACAGTTACTATCAAAAGGCGCCGTAAGAAAGGCGAAGAAGGTCCTGGTGAGATTGTTGAAACAAAAGTTAATGAAACACCAGGAAAAAAGAAGAGACCGGTAAAGAGAATCATTAAGAAGGTGATTGTCAAGAAGAAGAGGCACCAGATAACAGAAGAAGAGCCAGAGCCAATCGTGAAAGTCGTGAGAAAGAAAGGAAAGAAACGCGGAAAGAAGATTGTTCAGAAAATTCTCATTAAAAAGCACGGAAAGGCAGATGAAGAGGCAACGACACCTAAGAAAGGAAAGAAGGGAGGAAAGAAGAAGACAGTAGTCATTACAACAATCAGGAAGAACCTGAAGACAGGAAAGAAGGAGAAAGTTGAGATAGAAGTTCCAAAAGACTCCCCTGAAGCGATCAAGGCAGGGTATGGAAAGCCATCGACTGCAGGAAAAGCAAAGAAGGGAACTGCTGCTGCAGCTGGAACAGGAAAGAAGAAAGTCATCAGGCGTAGAGGAGGACGTCTTGTTAAGCGTGTTATAAAGATCATCAGAAGAAAGGTCAATTCGAAGACGAAGAAGGAGGAGCTTGTTGAAGAATCGAAGGAAATCAGGGTGAGGATAAGGAAGACAGATCCACCGAGTGTACAGCAACAATGCATCGAAGCTGCTGGTTTAAGAGCGATGGAGAAAGCTGCAACACTCGCTGCAAAGAAGTCTAAAGGAAAAGGCAAAAGAAAGATCATCAGGAGATTCGTGACTGTCGTTAGAAGAGTCGTCAATCCACAAACAGGTAAAGAAGAACTTGTTGAGGAGAAGAAATTAATCGAAACAGAAGCACCACCATCATCAACACCAGAATCTGAAGATGCTTTGTTCGACAAACTCACTGTTGAGGCAACAGAGAAGGCAGTTCAAGAGGATGAAGTAATATTGGCCAAGAAGGACAAGAAGCGTGGAAAGAGAAGAATTGTCCACAAGTTTATTAAAGTTGTCAGGAGAACTGCCAATCCAGACACTGCTGAAGAAGAAGTCAAAGAAGAGAAGCAATTAGTTGCTGCTTCTGTTCCTGAAGACGCACCAGTTGATCAAGATATCAACGCTATCCAAGAGATCGCAAAGGAAGCAATAGTTAAGGCACAAACAGCTGATAATGAAGCAAATGGATTCGACAAGAAGGTTGCTCACGAGTTCGTTAATACTGTTACTAAAGTCACAAATCCAGAGACAGGCAAAGAAGAACTCGTTGAAGAAATGAAACTCGTCGCTGTTAATGTTGATAAAGCTGCATCACAAGAATCAATTCAGATGTCAATTTCTGACATCACAAATGAGGCCGCAACAATCGCTGACGCTGGCAGAAAGAAGAAGAAATTGAAGAGAATTGTCAGAAAGATCATCAAAGTCATCAAGAAGCGCGTCAATCCACAGACCAGAAAGGAGGAACTTGTCGAAGAGTCCAAGATGGTCAATGTTGAAGTTGACGAGAAATTATCTGAAGAACAAGCTGCAGAGTCAGTTGAGAAAGTTGCTATTGAGGCTCAAACTAAAGCAAATGAAGAGCACGAAGAAATCATGGCTCAGAAGGAAGCTCAAGAGCAAGGAATCGGCATTGAAGAAGCGAGAAAGAGAAGAAGAGCGAAGCGCAAAGTTGTTGTTCAGAAGTTCATCAAAGTCGTTCGCAGAGTCAGAAATCCAAAGACTGGAAAGGAAGAACTTGTAACAGAGAAGAAACTCGTCGAGGCAGAACTTCCTCCAGATGCTCCACCTTCAGCATTCAACCAAGAAATCCAGAAACTCGCCAAAGAAGCAATCGTCAAAGCAGCGGCAGAATCCGGAGACCAAAAGAAGACAATTATTCCAAACTTCGTTACTGTTGTCAAGATGGCTAAAGATTCTGCTACTGGCCGCAATGTTCTTGTTGAAGATGTTCAGCTTGTTGCCGCTGAAGTTCCAAAGGATTCGACACCAGAAGAGCAACAAAATGCAGTCGATTCTCTTGTCAAAGAGAGCTCCAAGAAAGAGTCCAATGTTCAACCAAATCAAAAACTTTCACAGCAATTCATCACTGTTTTGCAAAGAGAAGTCAATCCTGCAACAGGACTCGAAGAAGTCTTCGAGAAGCGTCAACTCGTTCAAGTCGCTGTTCCTAAAGACATTTCACCTGATCTCGAGTCAAGAGTCATCGATAACATGGCAAGCGAAGTCATCCAACGCGCTGCAGACACAATCGCTAAAGCAAACATCGATGCAAACGGCGAAGAAACAGTTGCTGTCGTCGATCCAGCGACGGGCAGTATAATAAAGCAGAAACGCAAAGCTGCGCCAAAGAGAGTTGTCCACAAGATCATCAAGACAATCAAGAAGATCAAGAATCCAGTCACTGGACTCGAAGAGATCAAGGAAGAGAAGCAGCTCGTTGCTGTTGCTGACATTAGCGCTGAACAAGCTCAGATCGAATCTGTTGCTGCTGAAATGGTCGAAAAGAAGCAAGAAGCAGCTGAAGTTGCAGAAGCCCGAAAGAATGGCGAAGAAATCGTTGTCGACGTTGATAAGAAGACAGGAAGAGCGATCTTACGTAGAAAGAATCCAAGGAGAAGAATTGTCCACAAATTTGTTACTATTGTCAAGAAGCGCATCAACCCGCAATCAGGCAAGGAAGAGCTTGTCGAAGAGAAGCAGTTGGTTGCAGCCGATGTTCCAATCGAGACACCTCCAGAAGTTGCATTCGCTCAAGTCGATCAGATCGCAGAACAAGCAATCGAAGAGGCCGCCAAGAAGCAAGAAATGCTCGAAGACAAGATGGCACTCGAAAGAGGTGAAACAGATGAACAGAGAATCGCCAGAAAGAAGAGATCGAAGAGGGTTGTCCACAAATTCGTCACAACAGTCAAGAAACGGTCAAATCCAATCACAGGAGCAGGAGAGTTGGTCGAAGAGAAGCACCTCGTCACAGCTGAAGTCCCAAGAGAAGCCAGCCAAGAGGCAGCTGATGCTGTCATTGAACTCATGGCAGCTGCCGAAGCACAGAAGCAGGCAATCGAGGAAGAAAAACGCGCCCCAAGAAAGAAAGGCAGAAGAGTCGTCCACAAGTTCGTCACTGTCGTCAAGAGACGTGTCAATCCTCAAACAGGCAAAGAAGAACTCGTTGAGGAGAAGGCCCTCGTTGCAGCTGAAATCCCAGCAGACGCTCCAGCATCAGCCGAAGATGCTGCCATCGAGAGTGTCGCTGCAGAGGCTGTCCAGAACGAGTTGAACAAGAATACAGCGGAGGCAGATAAGCTTACGCAGTTAACAAACGGAAAACTTTCTGCGCCGAAGAAGAAAGTTATCCACAAGTTTGTCACTGCCAAACGCAAGAAGTTCAACCCGCAAACAAGAAAGGAGGAAATGGTCGACGAGAAGCAGATGGTTGCTGTCGAAGTCCCGCTGAAACTCAACGACCAAGAATCATCAAAGATCCTGGATGAAGTCGAGAAGGCCAAAGAAAGAATGTTCAAGCCTTTAATCAGAAAGATGATCTCTGTTGAACGCTACACTGTCGATCCAGAGACTGGCGCTGACAGGAAGTACATGGACACTGTTGAGATCGTGTTCATGGCTGATGATCCGGATGGCGAACGCCGTGCAACACAGCAAGTCCTTGACAACATCAAGCGCGACTACATGAGCAAGAAGGCAATGTTCAACAAGCAGAAGCAAGACGAATCAGACAAGATGCTCGAACAGATTGCAGCAATGCAGCGCGCAGCTCTTGAAGAGAAGCGTCGCCTCGAGGAAGAGCAGGCAAGACTGAAGAAGATCGAAGAAGAGAAGAAACGCCTTGCCGAAGAAGAAGAGGATGCGGAGGAAGAAGAAATCATTGAAGAGGAGGAAATTATTGAAATCGAATATTCAGATGAAGAAAAGCCAAAGCCGAAGAAACAGCCCAAAGTCATCGTCGAATACTACAGTGAAGATGAGGAAGAAGAAATCGAAGTCCAAAACATCACTGTCGAAGTCGATGACAATGGAAACGTTATTAACGCAAATGCTCGTGTCGGTGACCAAGCAATCAACGCCGGATCAATGTATCAACAGGGCGCAAACATCAACGACATCATCAAGCAAATGGGTGACAATGTGACTCAGAAAGAAGTTTATGTTGACGAGAATGGAAATCCAATCAAGTAATTTTCATGTATTGAATACGCGTAATATATAAATTTATTTCATGTATAATTAAATAATATTATTCAACTAAATTTTGAATAAATTTAGAACCAAAATCAATGACAATCAAATATAGACTTTGAATAGCTATAGTTTGTCAGTCAATTTTATGAAAATGAAAAATATATCAAGGTTATTGAAAATTTAGAATTATAAGGTATATAATTCAAGATTTGTATTAAACAGATTCTATATATAAATGCTTTCCACTTATTAATAATGAACTTAGATAATTTTCCATTGATTTTGAAAATTTCAACATAAAGAAATCAAAACCAGCCAATAAATGCATGAAATTTTGATATTACACTTGGATTATATCATATTAAATGAATTGTGGAAGCTTGGATAAAAAATATCTAGATATTGAAAGCTTTTCTCACTACCCTGCTCCCAATTTTTTCGATAAAATTTATATGGTGTATTCCATGTGGCATAGGGAATATACCTTATTAAGGACTAAGCTTGATGAACCTATGTTCTCGAGATTTCAAAATTGGAAAATTATTATATATCTGATTTCAAATCTGACTTTACATGACAAATATGACATAACGGTTAGGATCAATACTGACATAAGCCCTGCTAGGTTTAATTCCAGTTATGATCATTTTTTACTTTTTTTATTAACATCATGTATTTTATAAACATGCATTATTATTCTAGTTAATGTATGGACGCACATGCATTTACATTGTTCAGGAGCATTGTTTTCTGCCATCTAAACATACCTAACCCAATAAATAAAATCAAATTATTGGAAGTTCATTGATGAGTTAACTGATATTTTGCTTATACTTATGTACAAAATAAAGCATTCAATAGTTCCCGATGTCTTCTATTAATGTAATTCGAATGAAAGAAAAATTTATTTGATATGAAAATTGATCCATTTCTGGGGGATCCTATAGTATTCATAATATAACAATTCATGACAATGTACATAAATATAAACCAAATGTATTCGATGAATAGCTGAGGTAAATATAGTATCTAAACAAAAATATATTAACGTTTTGCTAACAATGAAAATATTTGGCTGAAATTATTAATTTCGATTCAGATAAGTGTGCAATTTTCAATGAAACTAAAATAACAGACAAATAATATTATGATGAATTATTTTGTCACTTTTATATAATTTGTGGTGTAAAATCTTAATTTGATGTTCGATAGTCTGGATGTTCTTCAAATATCAACAATTTTGATAAAAATTTGATTTGTCTCGCAAATGTTAAGAGTTATATTGAATTCCTACTAGATCCAGAGTTAAATTTGCATAATCTACAATAGAAGAAGTCGAATACAGCGATTTGACGATTTGCTAAAATATTCGCCAAAATCGATCAAAGTAATTTTATTTTTCCAATGGAAACTATCGAATCTAAGGCAGTGATGATCGTTTGTAATACGCAAACATTGAAGAAATAAAAATTAGAAATTTTACGTTTGAAAAATTCTCTTAACGTAAGACAAGTTATTTTTGTGATTTTGAGGTCATCGAAAAGGGCCCTGCAACTCCAATTCTCCCAAAATCTTATAAAAAGCAAAGAAAATTTTTCAGAATTGAATGTACTAAAGAATTCTGAAAATTCAATTTTGCTTCCCTTCAATTTTATTTTAAAATATGTTATATCTCTTTGTAGTGCATCAAGTCTATGCGAATTGAATTTTTTTGGTCATCAGAAAAAAATATGATTGATAATTAATCAAAATTTTAGTATATTTGTACTTAAAATATACTTTTAGATGTAGAATCGACAAAAAAATAGAAATGACACAAATCTATGATGATTTAAAAAATTAAAACATTGAAAATGATTTATGTTTAGAAAGAAAAAAACAAACAAAAAACAATAAAGCACTTCTTCAAAAACGATATAATTATTTTTTGTAGGTTATGGAGAAAGGGAAATGTTTCCTGAGGAACTTACAAAATGGAGTTCGTTCCAACGAATGACATGATGAATTGGTCATCATTTATGATCTGTTCGTAATCCATCATATTAAATAAAGCATCAAAGACATTTGGCTGCTGTTGGACCTCTTGAACAGGTTTCTCGGCTTCTGTAATCTTCCTCTCAGCTTGTTTCTTCTTCTTGTCCTGCCTCTTTTTGGCGGATTTGCTTTTCTTTTTGTTAGCCTTTCGTATTAAAGTCTGCCATCTGTTGCGAATCATGTTGCCTGTCCGTCCTCGGAAGAGTTTGGCAATGGCGTTCCATTTATTCCCATGGATCGAAAATTGCTGTAAAACTAATTCGTCTTCTTCATACGTGAAATCCTTATGGTTGATTCGTGGGCAGAGGTAGTTTTGATATCTCTCCCTGCATTGCCTTGGCGACCTTGTCTGCATGATATTGGAAATCTCCCGCCAGTTCGGGCTTCTTCCAGCTTCCTGGACTAACTTCATCAGCTTTTGGTCTTCCTTCTGGGTGAACTTCATGCGCGACCCACTTTCGACGCACGGCGTATGTCCATTGGGTAACAATCTATCCATAATGAGGTGAAAACCACTTTTTTTTGAAAAATAAATTCAATAATCTGAGCTTATTATGTATAAATATATTAAAAGATTCGAAATTTGGCGCAAAACAAATTGAATTAACCTATATAAATTGAATTATGAAATTTGATACGTAATCAAAAATTCAGACAAATTCAACTAAAATTGTGAACTCGCATATGAAAGAATGTTTTCAGAGAATTCCCTTCATCCCAAAGCTTAGCATAGTGTAATTATAAACAGTATTGAAATTATTCGAATTTTTGAAACTTTTGCAATTTTGATATGTTCACAGAATATAGTATTATTATTTCACAAAAAACTTTCAAGATTCTGAGAAACCAACTTTTAGTCTCAATTTCATCTAAGTAAATTAACAAATTATTGAGTCAATTTTGAGTCCTGGAAAAAAGTTGTATAAATTGAATACTTTACAAGACGATAAATAAAATACATTTGAAGGTAGAGAAAGTTTGTCCTTGATGATGTTCTAACCATCCTCGTCCCTTTCACAATCACACACTCTGCTTTCTGTCCGACAGCAAAGAACTCTCCCGTTTCTCTTCTTGTTTTTTAATGAAAGAAATAATTTCATCACCCAAAAAGTACCATCAAAACAGCCGATTTTCTGGCTTCTTACTGTATATCGAATGGAGAATTGAAATATCACTCCTTATCCTTGCTTTTCTCGTCTAATAAACACTTTTTTATATCCAGTTTTTTGTAAAGTATTCAATTTGTGTTATGATTTTTTCCAGATGCACTCAAAATTGACATTTCAAAAATTGTGAATTGAAATGATTTAATTTTATTTCCTTTCAAATCATCTGTCATGTAGTGATATAATATGAGCGTTTTCCTCTACGATACTTGTATTTATTTTATTTTTAATTGAGAAAAGTAATTGAATGCTCTTTTTTGGATAAAATATGAGCTACACAGTTAAACCTTGGGAACGAAATAGTCCAACAAATAAAATATTCTCTATCCTTTTAACTTGAATTTTGATTGGTTTCAAAATATTTGGCCAACAGCCATATTCATGGCCTATTGCTGGACATATGTAGGAATCAAAAATAGGCTCTACATTAAATTTACAAATTCAATCTGATCGAGAATTAAAAAATGGAGAAAATACATTATTTTGCCATATATACATTAACACTAGAAAAGCTGAATGTAGCATGTGAATATGAGTGTCGTTTTATCAATTCAATTTTTTTCTCTGAAGAATCTGCTATCGAATTTAAATCCCTCCAAATAATGAAATACTTTAAATTCCCTGCATGCCTCTGAAACATGTATCGAATGTGTAGTGGGTTAAATACATTCTAATACGAGTAAACATCGCTTTTCGATTCTACATTTTAATATTAGTTCAATAATTTCATATTATTTTGTCTTTGTTGAGCTGCTCATATAAAAATACATTGATTAATAATAAAGACAATTTCTAATTCCGTTCCTGAGAAAATTCAATTTGATTTTGGATTTGATCATCAGCAAATACTCTAATTGTATCCTTTTCTGTTGTATTTTAGGATATCATCACTGTGATATCTTTTTGGGAGTTTAAATATGTAGTTATCTCATTTTAGCCATCAAATCTATATTTTTATCATGTGTATATTTAATGGTTAGCAGTGTGGACTACTATAATGATAAATAAATAGATCTTAGATATAACGATAATAAAAATGGTTTAATAAGGCAAATCCAATGGATTGGGAAATAAAAATTCGAAACATATAAATATCATCATATGCCAATCATCATTTATGATTAAAAAAATTGCTCAACTATATTGAGAAAATGGAAAAGAGTTAGGATAGAAATGGCATTGAAAAATTACTAAAGCATTTCAAAAGGAAGGGATTACATTAGAAGCTGTTTGATAAATAATCAAATTACTTTTCGTCGCATATAATTTTGGATTTTGATCCTAAACGAGTAATTTGTACTGCACACCAATGATATATTTGAAATGGATGTACGTTTAATTTGAATCAAATTAGTTTATAAAACTATCAAAATAATATTAACATTCATTTTATTAAAATTCAAAGAAAATAGAACCTTCTACATATATTTCCTGGGTTTTCTTGCTCTCTGGTAGAGAAAAGATATGAAAAACCAAAAAAATTTAATTGACATGGAAAAGCTAAGAACAGAGAAAGAACAGAGAAACATTGTGCCTCACATTAGGCAAAAAAAGCAGCCGAAGATAAGAAATCAGAAGAAACAGTTCCAGAAAAGGCTGTGACACTCCCTTTCCCAGATTCAATTTCCTTGTAACTTTAATAGTAGACACAGGGGTAGTATAGATGATCATACTAAAATATCTAAGCTCTACTAACTTAAGTTATAGAGAACATAATTTTAGAATTTGATTAAATAAAAATTTGTAATTTGAAAATTTACATGTCAAATTAGTCTAATAGGAAATGTATATTGTATTTTTTTTCTAGTCATAACTACATATGTGTTCGTTGAAAAAATCATTCCATTGCAGAATTGTTATATGTAGGATGTAATGTATTAAAAAGAGTAAGAGTTAATCAACAAATGAAATCTTTCCATTCAATCAAATACCTTTTCATGTTTTTACATATGATTTGCATATTGTTGTATCAAGTAATATGTGAGTTATTATTTAATTTCATTTTTTAGCCAGAATAAAAAATAATTGAGAATTACGACTATATTTCGCTTTAATTGCTTAACCAACATAACTGCACATTCTCAACAAATTATAATATATATGTATGCATAAAATATAGTTTCATAATCAAGATCTTTGTGAAATTGATTTTTTCCCATTGAATTCATCAGTTTCAAACGAATTTAATTAATTTTGGTTTAAAAGTCAAATTTATTTCAACTATCTGTATGCTGCAGTTACTTATTCTGATTTTTAATTATCATTTATCATATTTGATTAAATTTGACAAAGACGTTAATTTTTTTGACATATCTTTATTGGAATTTTTTGGCGAACTTCGATATATCTCAAGGAACTTTAATAACTTTCAGTATAAGTATCCATCCATGACTGTATAGATTGAAGCAGAATCACTGTTTGATTATGTTGAATAAATTATCTTTTCGAAACTAATATTAAAATGGATATTGATAACGAATACAGTAACCGCATATGCGAAAATTAAAAAATATTAGGACCAAATACCATTTTATTGACTGCAGTTTTGAAATTCAAAATGTATCTCGAGAAGTTATGTTAGCCAAGCCATGATAATCAAGTATCTTAATCTTTGGGCTAATGGATTTCCAATATTTCAAAGTTATAAAAATAGCAACTGACAATTTTTTTACATATATGATGATTAAATGAAATATCATAACATATATTACATGATATAAAATGCGTATTCACTTCAAAGTTTGGGCAAAATTCGATTTTTTGTGTAAATTGAATATATTTTCAACAAAAATGAGATCCACGCCTAACTAAATGTATAATAATATTTAGCTCTATGTTGTTATTGACTATATCATTGCGTTACAATATTAATATAATCCAATTCAATGATAAGAAGCATTTTATTAGCCCAAGATGGATTTTTTAAAATAAGGTTAACAGTGTCACTGCGTTTATTCCAGAAAATTTTTCAATATTCCATTTAATTTTCATCATTCAGCACATTGGAATTACAATGGGGACTCTTAGTATTATTAAAACTCAATTGGTTTTCACTCTATTTTATGTTGAAATTCAATTTTGATATATTATCCAGAATTTGAGCTTTATCTGCTATTTCTAACAATCTTTAGTTATAGCGAACACTATTTCTTTCAAAAAATCAATGATTTATTCTTCAATTTGTTATGATTCTAATTTTCATATTAAATTTATTGAATTGAGCAAAAATCCATCTGGAACTTATACAAAATGCTGAATCTGAATATTGCTTTATTAATACCAGCTTCACATTTCATTTATTCGAAAGAAAAACGAAATTTTACAACTCACAAAATAAATAAGCTTCAATCTTATGAGGAATAGTTGAAAAAGATTAATTTAATATTATGATATAGATTAAAGCCTTCATTGATAAAGAGAATAAGAAAAATCCTAACAGTTTAAGACCTTCATCGACATCATCTTTCTCGCAAGAAACTATCTTCTTGATGATAATGACGACTGACACAACAATAGCAACAGAGACAACAGCAGCTGCACAGCATACAATGATGATGGCGACTGATTTCGATATTTTCTTATTATTTCCGCTTTCTTCTGATGATGTTATTAAATCTCCATCATTATTTCCTCCATTACCTGATGGCAGATCTTTCTTTTCTTCATACAGCTTCATTGTCCTGCAGAATAGCTCAGGATGTGGATATGTTAATTTGTGATATTTTGATGATCCATCAATTGTTATATTGAATTGCTGCTATTGACTATTGCATACGTGAAAGATTCATATTTATTATATTTATACTCTTCACAGGCTGAGCAGAATTGATTGAATTTGATGATCGCTTGATTCTTCAAACAAGCAGTACCAGGATTTCTGAACCCGATAAAGTCAAAAACCCATCTGCCGTCGATCTTATTTGAATAATTTGGATTGAAGAATCTTTTTGCGCTACAATAAATTTTCATATCTGAGTTAGTTGATGTCTCAGAACAATTATAAGCAGACCTTAAACTATTACTACCCGCATACTTAAAATCAAAGCTCTCAAAATTACTATCCAGAGAAGGATCTACGAGATATAACTCTTGGAATATTGTTTGAGGGGACCAGGAGCGAAATCCTCAATGCGATTACCATCGATTCTCACAAGTCCCATTAATAGCATTGATTTTCGTTTGTTGTTGTCCTCGATAGTATACCTGCTGTGCACATTGAAGAATCTTCTCGAGTTCCATCAAAATTGAATATTATGCTCATTATTGACATTGTCAAATCAAAAAAATTAGATTGATGAAATAGACCATCACCGAATTTAATGACTGATGATGCGTAATATAGAAATTTTTGTACATCGTTTTACATTCTTTATGACTAAAAATAGGAAAAATGGTAATTAGAGTGCAAAAAAATAACAATTTATGAAAATTCATAAACATAATCTTCATAGAGATATTTATAGAATTAGCAGGAGTCCATGAAATCATCACAGACGTGGTCCCAGAAGTGCCTGAGCATCCTGCCAAAACTACCAAGAGATATGTAAGAGAAGAAGGTGAAAATTGGAGAGAGAAGATAACCAATGGCCCTGAAAGGTGAGAGAAGAATTCCCTTGATATTAATCTTGATACTGAACAGATTGATGATGCAATTCTTGATCCATGTGAAGAACTTGCAGACCAGGTCAAATAAAAAGACGAAAGGCTTGAAAATGAACTTGATGACTGTCCAGATTGCATTGAGAACTGTGCAAATACCAGCACAAATCCAATGAGCAATTGTACGAAGGCAGAACTTGATGAACCTGAATGGCGACAAAACGATGTCAAAGATTCTCTTGAAACTGAATTTCGGCACTCTTATTCTTGGGACCTTGACATTCTTAATGCCAGCAAACTTTCCAAAGAATCCGCTGATCTTGCTGAAGCAGCATCCAAAGAATGCACGAATCTTGTTGAAGCAGCACTTGAAGAATCCGAAGATCTTCGAGAAGCATAGCCTGATATAATATCCAATGTTGTAGAAGAGCTTCCAAATGCAAAGATAGATTGATCTGAAGAGCTTGAAAATGCCTCCGAAGCCACCCTTGAAGAGCTGAACGAAGAAGCGAAGCAATCTGACGAAAACTCTGTAGATGGAGACGAAGAAGTGGCAAATACCGTTCTTGATGCAGATAATGAAGTTCCAAATCTTATGGAAGATCCATGAGAAGGACTTGCAAATACCTGAGAAGAAGCAGTGAATGCCTCTCTTGATCCATCTGAATGGGGCTAAGATGACATCGAAAATGCCACTGTATCTGAATGTGAAGATCTTATGGAAGAGGTTGGCGATGAACTTCCACAATCCAACGAAGGAGTTCTTGATGAACAAGAAGACTTTAATGAAGATATTCTTAATCGCAACGAAAATCCTAACAAAGAAGTTCTTTATTGCGACGCCGATTCTAACAAAGAAGTCCTTGATTCCAACAAAGAACTTTCCGATGGAAGAGAAGAATCCGCCGAACTTGATTCCATTGAATGTGCGCTTGAAACCACGAGCAACTAATCTGAATGGCGAGAGAATGATCTGCTTGATGAAGTTGAAGAAAATCTGAAGGTAATGAAGGATGAACTTGAATCCCTTAACGATAATGTCCCAAGCACACTTAATAGTGCAGTGGATGCAGTCGAAAGCGGCTCTTGGGAACTTCATGAAGTAAGAGAAGAAGTTCTTGAGGAAGTGGAGAACGCCCTGGAAGAAGATCTTGAACAATTTTCCAATTGTTGTGAAGAATTTGCAAATGAGCTCGCAAATGAACTTGATTCCACGCCAGAGTCCACCGAAGACGAAGCGAAGACCCTTCTTGAGAAGTCTGAATGGAGACAAAATGAGGTTGATGAAGGAAGAACTGAATCCCTTGAAATCGAGCTTCTTGAATCCACCAGTAACAAAGGAGAAAGCACCCTTGATTCCGTTCCAGATGCATGTGAAGAACTTGCAAATTCCAGTCCAAATCCAAATGAAGAACATGCGAATGCCGTTCCAGACGCATGTGAAGAATCCCTTGATGCTTGTCCATGTGTTCTTGAAGAATCCGGAGAAACTCAATTTTCCAAGGCCATTGAAGACGAACTTGAATCCATTGATGACCAACTTGAAAGGAGCGAGAATTATCTTCCTAACGACATTGAAGAACCTCTGGAGCATTCTGAGGATGAAAATAACTGCTGCCTTGATAGCGATGTAGATCCAGCGGAAGAAGTTGCAAATTGTGTAGCCAATTGTCTTAAATAAGCCACCTGTGCGATCAAAACCGACATGGACGCCTCCCTTGATTCCCTTGAAGAGGTTCACGATCTTTCCGAAGAGGTTCTTGAAGAAATTGTAAATTGAAGCAAAGAAATTGCAAATTTTGTTCCAAATGTATGCGAAGAACTTGGCAATTCCAGCGAAGATCATTCTGAAAAAGTTAGCAATGTGAGTCTTAATCGAAATAAGTCTCTTCCAAAGGAGTTTAAATGGAGATAAAATGATTTCTCCGATCTTGCCGAATTTGAAGCCGACAATCGCGTTGTAGATGCCTTTGAAGAACTTAACGATACCATTGTAGATCGCTTTAACAACATTTGTGAAACCGTTAAAGATGCTCTTGAAGAAGTGTGCAATTGCATGGCAAATCATCAAAACAAGCTTCTTAATGAACTCGTAGACGGCCTTTAAGCAAGTCCAAATGATCTCTCCAAATTTCGTTAAGCAATTCCAAAGGGTTTGGACCAATTGTTTCAGCAGATTCACTGGTACCATTATGACATTGGCGAATTTGAGTCCTCGGAGATAACCAAAAAGCTTCACGAACGGATCAAATATTGAATTAAATAAATTAGAGAATAATTGGGTGATATCGGATATGGAATTGACGACTGGTGCTGTAAAATCAATTGATACATGTGTTTCAAAGCCGTAGACTTTATAAAAAATGCCAGCAATAATAATTGACAATAAAAGGACTAAAGCTTCGAAAACTTTCAAGTCGAAGCGCTTTGTCGCGAAAAGGCGATGCCTGACATTCGATAGTGAGTAAACAACTTGGTCCATCATCCCGCGAACATTAACAGGACGAAGCATTTTGTTTTTTCTTTTTGCCCGCCATAATTGTAAACTTATCAAAAACAAACCTCGCCTTTTTAACCTTTTCTGTTATATTCTTTATATACATCACATTTCAATGATGTTTTCGAGGACCGTTTATTCCGGCGGTTTTTTCATGTTTTGTAATTTTTCATGTTATTTTGGATCTCTTAGATATTAGAAAATCAAAAAACCATCGAAAAATAGGTCCTTCTAAACTTGTTTTGTAAATGGAAAAATGACGCGCTTTTCTTTGTGCAAATGATCATACCTTTGATTGCAAAGTTTAAGTTTATGAAAATTTTTTGAAAATAAATCAGATTCAAATTTTGCCCAATAAAAAATGTATTTCGAACACTCTCTGGTTGAGTGTAATCATATCTGGAGTTTGTTGATATAGTGCAGAAAGAATAATTGGATATCTCTAAATTTATTATCAAATTATGAAAACTTAAATCATGAAATATCTCTGTTCACAAACAAAAAATTATCACCAATTGGATCTGTTTCGAAGCTTTGCAACCATAATCACGTTTTTTACATTTTTGGGAAAATTTCAACATGGTAATCATCTTGAATTCTCATGGAAATATACACAACTACATGCATCTACGCTATATCACAACAATTTGTTCGATGTGTAACAATTCTCATTTGTTCAATATTTTCAATCATCTGAATGCACTCTTTGCATTACAAATAATTAATATATAGGCCAGTTCATATGATTTAATAAAATGCAGCAGTCAATATGACATGTTTTCAATAATGATAAGGGATTCTCTTTATGATATCATATTTCAAGTCTCTAAACCTTAGAAATTTACTTCTATACATATTTATATCTTAAATCTAAGATTACAAGCGTTTACGCAGTTTTTGAGTAAATGATATATTTAACCATCTAATAAAGCAAGTTTGAACATTTATATCCTCATACATGTGATAAAATTGCCAGTGATATCATGGCTCAAATAGTTACGAGGCTTAATTACGATCAATTGATTCTTTTGTATTACGATCACATATATTTTCCTGTTTATATTCTTCATAAATCTTAGCTTCATTATGGCAAAGAGATTTTCACACTGTAATTCGATATGATATATAATCAAGAATTTATTAATTGAATATGACCAACAATAGCGAAAGTAAACGCACAAAAAGTCATATTTCGGATAGAAAAGGCAATATTTATACAAACAAAGAGTTAGTTAAATATAGGAAGCTTAGATTTAACAATAAATACTTCTTCATACTTATTGTATTCTTCCTTTGATATTACCAACGAAAATTCTATAAGGAAGAGAAACTCCAGCTCCAGGATATTGAGCTCAGAGACCGGCACTCCTCCTATCGCAGCCCAATCATTGTTAGTAAGACCACGATCGGACAAAAATTTTGACGCTATTAGTATGCTGCAGAGGCAGAGCTTGTGTACATTGAATGGTGTTATTGTTATGTGCGGCTGTTTTAATAAAAGCCTATCAAGTAAAATAAAGGCCGACAAGAAGCAGGACCTCGACTCTTTTGACTTGCTGTAGAGCGAAATCAAGTATTCACTGATCGATATTTTTGGTGGAACTAACATATTGAATCTCGTGAGATAAGGATTTGAAAACACCAACAGGTTGTTGCGGATGGAGGCCTCTTGGAGTGAAAACGCGATGGTCTTAAGAATTGCTTCGTTGTTTAAAGTCATTTATAAATTAATGACCATTCGAGTTATCAAATTGTAAACAGACTTTTTCAATTTTGCAATCTTTTTTTTTTCACCATATTTGGTATAGACATACGATTTTAAGCATGTAGAAACAATTGTTATATAAATCAACAAAATTAATATTTTTGAAATCAACATCATATAGAGAATCTATATCTTAAAGATTTGTTCAAGTTGAATTTAAAAACAATTATTTTCAAAAATTTTCAATGTTGTTATGATCTACACTATAAAATCAATGTAAAAACATCAAAATTTCAATGACCACTGATTTGTGGGAATTTTCAAAATTTTCTATGTAAACAGCATTTTGCATCACACCAATGCCTTCTTTGGCCTATGGGGCATTTAATGGCAAAGAAATATACCTTTATTTAAAAAGTCAGACAATCTTTTGTTTCAAAAATCATCGAAATTAATGACAACGTTTTTGACTCTTTTTCTGTACTCTATGTTAGATGTATGGTATAGATAATGCGAAATTTCGGATTTTTGATCAAGATCAGGAAGATTTAATTTTAATTGTTTTACATCTGTCGTTTTTGAAACTGCAAAACATCAATACAGAGATTGTTATGAATGAATTTAATATTGTTTTAAAAACAATGAAAATGTCGGGCCATCACGGTTGAGATAGATCAAAATAGGCATAACAAATCCTTTAATTTTATTGCTGTCTTTATTGTGATGAAAATAAACTTATGTGATCATGAGTCTATGACAAAAGTGAACACCAAAAGTGACAAGGGAACCTTAAAGTCACTTTTCATGAATAAACTGTCACTTTTTGCGCGGCAAATTGTCACCTTTATAAAAAGTGTCATAAATATCTTTGTTGTCTAACCAATACATCCAGGTTAGTGTTGTTGACGAGCCACAACTCTATCATCAACGAGCATATACCTAACTGGTAATTGGTA